>VWYK01012371.1:0-43952 GCA_013399775.1 Semnornis frantzii
TTTAAACCCACGACAATCCTGCTGTGAAACTGCATTTTAAATATTAGCCCAGTGGTCAACAAAAAGTGAAAAAGGCTATTTCTGAGGTGTGGTGCAATCATTTACACATTGTCAAGTTAATTCTGAAGTATTTTATGGTGGTAAGAACTGGAGGTAGGTCAGATTTGATGTGAAAGGTCAGAACAGAAGCTGGAATCCTTCATGCAGTTGGAGAACTGTTAGAGGCAGAGGCAACAGAGGACCATTGCACAGCTGGGCTGTGAGGTAGGATGTGCTCAGCAACCACCAGCTTGTGCTGTGCCTAAGCCTCCCCCTGTAGACAGCTCTGCATCAAATCCTCCTCTTCAACACCATGGGCAGGGACCCCTTCCCTAGCCCAGGTTGCTCAAGGCCTCATCCAGCCTGGCCTTGAACATCTCCAGGGATGGGACATTTATGACCAGTGTCTCACTACCCTCAATGTCAAGAATTTCTTCTAAGCTCCAGTCTCAATCTGCCCTTCCCAAGCTTCAATCCTTTCTCTCTCATGCTGTCACTACAGGCACTTGGCACAAGTCCCTTCCTGGGTTTCCTGCAGCCCCCTCCAGGTACTGGAAGGCTGCTCTAAGGTCTCCCTGGAGCCTTCTCTTTCCCAGGCTTGAACAGCCCCAACTCTCTCAGCCTGTCCTTAGAGGGGAGGCTCTCCAGCCCCTGGGTCATCTTCATGGTCTCCCCTGGTCCCACTCCAGCAGCTTCATCTCCCTCGTATTCTGGGGGCACCAGAATTGGATGCAGTGTTCCAGGTGGGAGCAGAGGGGCAGAATCACCTCCCTGCAGCTTCAGGAAGAGGAAGGGGTTCCATGAGGTGAGAGTGTCCTGATGCTACACCATACTTAAGTGAAGAAAAAAGAGCAACATGTTGAGAAGTAGGGAAATTCTCAGTGCCCAGACACCAGACTCTGGCAACAGCTCTGCATTTGCACCCACTAGAAATAAGTCTCCATAAGAAACAGGATGAGCACAGTTTAATTAACAGTTAGAGCCAGAGCTACATTCTGTCTCAGAACATGAGTTGTGTTCCCACTGCATCAAGTTCCACCTCCATACCTCCAAGAGCAAGGAGCAGACTTGAGACTTGTAATGCTTATAGAAGGTGCAAGAGGCCACGTCTCAGCAGTAACCTCTCTGCATCCTCTGCAGGTAGTGCTTACTGCTTTGGGCAACAGAAGGGTTATAAATAAAAGTGTCTGAACATTAAAGGAAGGGGAAAATCATCCCCAAAGTCACCTTGTTAATGCTTGCAAACAGTCTTTCAACCCAACAGCTTCATTGCCCTGAAAGCCACTGGAAGCAGGAGTGTAACTGGGCACAGCTGGGAGCTACCATACACAGACACCCACCTGTCACCAACACAGCAGTCATAGTGTTCTGTTCCCTTACAGCCACAACCCCTGCCAGCTTCTAGCCTTGCTGCAGCTTAGTGAGACTGTGCAATGCTGGAGCAGTAGTCCAGGATGTCCTGGATGGTGAACTCCATGGTGATTCCTGATCCGGGGTAGCAGCGAGCGATCAGCCCTTCGAAGTGCTTGTACTGGCGGATGAACTCGTCCTGCATCGAGTGCCACACCACCTGCCAGGACACCAAACATCACCAGTGCCAGCTGTGCCAGCTCAGGGGGCATGGCAACACTGCAGAGCTCAGTGTTTTTACCCATCCAGGTTAGGCCCATTCATGTTTACAGCATCCCTACCACATCTGCAAAGATGAGGAAGTGGCCCCCAAAGGGGAATTGCTGTTGTCTGCAAAGAGCCCAAAGCAGAGCAGTGCTGCCAAGTCATGTTTCAGACTTTACACAGCTGTTAACACATGCTCCACTCCTCTATCATTTGTTTAGGAACAAGTTCTGCACCAGGGGGCTGCTGGAACACTGCAGCAGGTTGCCCAGGGAGGCTGCTGAGGTCCCACCCCTGGAGATGCTCGAGCTCAGGCTCAAGAGGTCTCTGGGTAGCCTCATGGAGAACATCTCTGCTCACCCCAGAGGGGTTGGACTGGTTGCCCTTTGGAGGTCCCTTCCAACCCAAACCATTCTGCGATTCTCTGACCCTTTACCGCGCTTAACTCTTACATCTACTCATCATTTCCTCCAGTGAGAAAGTTTACAGAGTGTAAGAAAGCAGCTGGCTAATGAAACTTGGCCAAGCTGCAGCTCCAAGTGTATTGGGCTTCACTGGACAGAGCTCCATTTGGCACAGGGTTAACACTTCATTGAAGTTACCTGTCTCTGCTTCCACTGTCGTTTACAGAACAGACATCACCCATTCATGGTCAGCCAGAGGACCACCAAGGAGGTTCCCTTCTGAACTCCACCCCTCCAGATCAATGTTAAACAGAACTGGAGCTGGATTGCAAAACTCTCCACTCCAGAATCTCTGTTTCTCAGCCAGGCACAAACACAAAGCAATGCCGCCAGCCTTTGTGTGAGCAAAGCCATCACCGAACTGACCTGCAGGAGGTTCTCCTCCTCACAGAGATGTTTGTCCACCTTCTTGTAGAGGTTATCCAATCCCTTCTTCACCTCCTTCCCAGGATACTCCTTGATAACCTTGCGAAGCTCCTGTTTGTTGAAGGCCAGCTGGTAGCTCACTTCCTCTTCTCTTACACCTTGTGCCACGCGAGCCTCAACGCCTTCAAAGAAGTGCTAAGCAACAGTAGTGTGTTAGTGACCAGCACACACCTCAGCTAAGCAGCTTCACAAGCAACTGTGCAGTGGTGCTTTGACTCAGCTTGACGACTGTTGTGTTCCTCCCCATTTTTTGTTTTCTTTTTCAACTGGGCTCAGCTGTGAAGGTTAAAGCACAGCCCAAATACAGCTCTCCATAACCACTAGCAGAGAACTGAGTTTCATGCACAGAGGAATCAGTGCAGCCTCAGCAAGTGTGCAGATGGCACCAAGCTGTGTGGCACTTGCTAGAGGGCAGGGATCCATCCAGAGGGACCTGGATAGGCTGCAGAGCTGTGCCCAGGCCAACCTCATGACATTCAGCAAGGCCAAGTGTAAGGTCCTGCACCTGGGTAGGCACAATCCCAAGCACAGCTCCAGGCTGGGTGGGGAATGGCTGAGAGCAGCCCTGAGGAAAAGGCCCTGGGGGCCTGGGGTGATGAAAAGCTCAAGATGAGGCTGCAGTGTGAGTGCAGCCCAGACAGCAACTGTGTGCTGAGCTGCAGCAAGAGCAATGTGGGCAGCAGGGCAAGGGAGGGGATTGTGCCCTTGGCCTTGAGTGACCTGTTCTAGTGGGAGGTGTCCCTGCCTATGCAGGGGGTTGGAACTGGATGATCCTTGAGGTCCCTTCCAACCTTACCATTCTATGACTCATCACTTCTAGAAGCAGTCAAGTTCCCTTTGCAACCTTCAACTGATACTGACTCAGCCTCAAAATCCTCAGTGAACAAGGCCACAGCCTGGCAAGGTGCTGAATGCTTCATGCGAGCTGAGGGAGCACCTGAACAAGAATTTCTCTGCTTAAAACACAACTACACAACAGCAGTATCTGTTGGCAGCTGCCCTCCCTTCTCTCTGCCCCACCAAATGGCTCAGCAGAACAGACATGGGTGGAAGGATGAACATGCAGGCAGAGCATTTCAAACTGCACTGGGGGAGGTAACTTTGCAACAGCCCAGTTGGTGCTGTGGCTACAACAAGGCTGAGAACATCTCAGTGCTCTGGTTGCTGCTGAAGCAAAGGACACTCCACTGCATGTGGCACCACGCTCAGCTATTTGAAGCAGTAACACCAATGCAGAGGAAGGGGCAGCAGAGGTCTTCAAGAGGGCTGCTGCTCAGAAACTGGCTGCCATCAGTCTGCTTAGGGGAGGCAGAGCGAGCCTTTGCCTACCTTACTTCTCTCCCTCCACTGACTAAACTCTCCTCATCTTTTCCCACTTTTGCTCTTCCTGTTCTCTCCCCTGTCTGAAGTTCGTGGCAGCCTAGCATCAACCCACAGCAGGTGGGAAGCAGCAATAAAACATTTTAACTTTCAGAAAGAGAGAGACTACATCTTAGAATGCAGAAAATGAATGGCTGAGATCCTGCTTGCAGAAAAAGAATGAAGAGTGGGAAGCATTGGGTGGGCAGAACTGAGTCCAAATCTGTGTTGGAGTTCAAGTTAACTCAGCTTTGGGCACACAGGACTCCCCCAAATCCTTCTTTATTGCTGAACAGGTCAGAAAATGCAGCTTGAGATGAGGAAAACTGCTATAGGGCTCCTGATGACTTTTCCCCCCCTCACTTTTTCCTTTCTCCAAACCATTTGCTCCTGAGCAGGTTGCTCTTGCCAGGCCTGCTCCAGGCTAAAAGGATCAAACAGAGCCTGTGCCAGATGCAGATGGAGAGCTCAGAGAGTACAAACAACACTTGAGAAGGGCTGCTCTGCACCACTGAAATGACTGTGAACTCCATCTTACTTACATTTAGTTTCTCAAGAGGCTGCCCAAGTGAGTAGATGACATAAGACTGCAGGTGATCTGTGTACTTCTGCTTGGCTTCTTTCTTCTCAGCCTCCAGACAGGAGATTTTCAAGCGAGAGAGTGTTGCAAAAATATGATGAAAGTTCTCCATCATCACCACATCTCTGGGAGTCTTCTGGCTTTCATTTGCTACTTTCTCAACTGAAAAGAAGAAGGAAGCAGATGACAACCACATCACACTCCGACAAAGGCAGTAAAGCAGAGTACTGTCACAACTGGGGATCTTATGCGAGTGATGAGCATTTCTATGAGTGATTGACAGAACTGCCACTAAATAAATCAGTAGCTGAGAGCCTTCAGAATAAGGAAGAGATGTAGAGAAGCTCTAAGACCATGAAATCTGCAGGCCAAAAGAGCCACTTACAAAGAGATCCCAAACAGTGACTACCTGAGACACAACCCAGGTTCTGTGGAGGCTTACAAGGCTGTTTTCATTGCCCCAAATTCTCTTCCTATGCGAGATCTATTTAAGGAAAAGTTTATTTCTTTATTTAAGGGTAACCTTGAAGATGTTTTGGTATCAAGAAAAAAAAAAAAAAAGTATTTATTCTAACACAAATATTCAGGAGCCTGATGGTTTGGTTATTTTCTTTTAAGAGTATTTGTTAGTGTCTCAATTTTTTCTTAGATTTACAGTCCAGGTTGCTGGCAATCCCTGCATTTAATAATGAAACTGGCTTATACTGCTTGTAGGTCTCCTACTTTCATCCCCTCAGGAAAGTCCTTCTGCAGCCTTCCTGTAAGATCCCTTCAGCTATTGGAAGGCAGCTCTAAGGTCCCCCTAGAATCTTCTCTTCTCCAGACTGAATGAGACCCTCTTCACCATTTCCTACAGTCCAGAACCACTGCTATGATTTCCTCAGACCACCTTTACTGCTCCGTCCCCTCTTGCCCACTCTCCCCCTAAGAGGAGCTAAGTCCCAGTGGTTGGGAATTACAATGCATGGAATTGTCTGAAAACAAGCAGGTGAATCAGCATGGAGAGATCAGTCCACTGTGTCCTCTTTCCATTGGAAAGCTTCTTGCCTCTTTAAGAGCTCTTTGCCTTGCATACTGCTTTCAGTTTTGGGCTTTCCAGTTTAAAGGACAGGGATCTGCTGGAGAGGGTCCAAGGGAGGGCTCTGAGGATGCTGAGGGGACTGAGCACTGCCTGGTGAGGAGAGGCTGACGGACCTGACGCTGGTTAGTCTGGAGAAGAGAAGACTGAGAGGGGATGTTTCTAAATCTCTGAGGGCTGGGGGTCAGGAGGGGGGGACAGGCTCTGCTCACTGCTGCCTGGGATAGGACAAGGAGCAATGGATGGAAGCTGCAGCACAGGAGGTTCCAGCTCAACACAAGGGGCAACTTCTTGCCTGGAGGGGTCCCAGAGCACTGTCACAGGCTGCCCAGAGAGGTTGTGGAGTCTCCTTCTCTGGAGCCTTTCAAGGGCTGTCTGGATGTGTTCCTGTGTGCCCTTAGCTGGATTGTCTGGTCCTGCTCTGGCAGGAGGATTGGACTGGATGAGCTCTGTGGGGCCCTTCCAATCCCTGACATCCTCTGATCTTGTGACTTCCCCTCTACTAGTGTTCAATACAACTAACAGAACAAGGTGCTGCTGCTGGTTTTCCAGAGCATAGCTGGAAAAATAGGGAGAAAGCTTCTGAAGAACACTTGGGAAGAGGGAGCACTCAAGTGCCTTGTTTTAGATAGGGCTGTGACAGCAAAGAGCATCAGGGCTAAGTGCCAGGGCCCTCACTTAAGCTACACAGGAGGAGAACATAGACTACTTCAGCCTGAGCATGGCATGCTGCTGCCACCTCCTCTCTCCCTCCAGTCTCAACCACTTCCCTCTGTCATCAGCCAAAGCACTTCACAAGCATGAACAAAGGCAAACCGCTACACTCTGCTCTTAACAAGGACACCACAATCAAAAGCTTCGCTCTTGGTCCCCTGCAGATAATGGAACCAAAGCTCCACCATAGCTCACATGGCTTGCACTAGCCCTAAACAAACAAAAGGAACTGCTACTTGGAGCAAAGCTATGGCTAGGTAAGAGGAAAGGATGACTGTGGTAAGGCAGGCAAGCTCAGAAGACTCACCACTGACAAACACAGCTCTGATCAGCTTTATGTAGGCTTTGTCCAGGTCTCCTCTTCGCTCTGCACTCTTGAAAATGGATTCAGCAAGGGCTGCAAACTCCTCAAATTCAGCCACAAATGGAAGGATCCCAACTTTGCTCTTCTTGGAGATTTTCACCTCATCCATCTGCTTCATCTGATTGCTCTTCAAGTTTAAAACAACAATTAGTTTCCCTGTTTTGATGGTCTGGCCAATAGAAGAGCAACAGTTCTACACTTTTGCTTCAAATCAGAAGCAGAAATTAAGCTCTAAAAGAAATGCAAAAATCCGAGCGGTCAGGAGTGGGTTTCCCATAAGCATGCAATCACAGAATGGTCTGGGTTGGAAGGGGCCTCTGAAGGTCATCCAGCCCAACCCCCTCTGCAGTCAGCAGGGACATCCTCAACCAGTTCAGGTTGCCCAGAGCCTTAGAACATTCCAGCTGAGCTTAGACAGAGTAAGCAAAGGACTTACAATACATTTATCAAAGTTCCTTTTGACAGTCACCAAAACATTGCCAAGGGTGGTGCTGAGGAAGGAAGCTGGGTCCACGTTCTGTGCTGTCCACACGTGGTGGCTCATCTTCACCAGCATGTAGAGGGAGTTGAAGCTGTCAATCTTGTCCCCCAGGGCTATCAGGTTGTTCAGCTCGGGTTCGATGCAGCGGAAGATTTTGGTCATCATCTGTCGGATCATGTCCTTCCTAGGAAGGAGGCAAGGGCAGAACATGACACTGACAGTCCACAAGGCTGCCTCACCTCTGCTCTGATGACACTTGGAGGATAAGTTTACAGGGTTACAGCATTTGTAACCAACATGTCTCCTGGGCAATGCTGCTTAGGGAAGAAATACCAAAGTCATGCAGGAAACATCAACAGGAGGTGCACAGATGGCATTGGGTTGGAAGGGACCTTCCAAGGGCATCTTGTCCAAGCAGCAGGGACACCTCCGGCTAGAGCAGGCTGCCCAGAGCCACAGCAAGGCTGAGCTGAATGTCTCCAGGGTTGGGGCCTCAAGCACAGCCCTGGGTAGCCTGTGCCAGTGTGTCACCACCCTCACTGTGCACAACTTCCTCCTGATGGCCAACCTAACTCTGCCCTGTTCCAGTTTAAATCACTGCCCTTGTCCTGTCCCCACAGGTCCTTCTGAACAGTCCCTCCCCAGCCTGCCTGTAGGTTCCCTTTGAAATGCTGCTCTAAGGTCTCTCTGAAGCCTTCTCCTCTGCAGGCTGAACAGTTTCAAATATTCCTGCCAGGATGCTCTATGTGGAAGCTGCTACACACTCAGGCTCAGAGCTTTGCTGAGCACATTTCCCACATCACAAAGTCTGACTTCACTTTGCGAGCATTCAGAGAATCAGGCACCTTTACTATACTGCTGCAGACACAAACATGCCTCCTGCACACCAAACTGTTTGCTTTTACTCACACAGGCAGTGCCTGGGTGCCAGCTAGGGCTTCACTGCTCTCACTTTCACCACAAGGAAACAACTGCTGATTAGAGAAAGATGCAGATGCAGGCTCAAGGATCAATAACAAACAGCAGCAGCACTTACTCAGAAGATATGGGCTGTGGAACACCAGAGGTGTGTGACCGAGAGGAAGTTCCTCCATCTGTATCCTCTGCTTCACTCTGGGAGAGCAAAGAGAAAGGAAGCTCAGAGCTTCTCACCACTTCTCTACCTCAGGGAGCAATGGAGCTGACAAAACCAACACAGCTTTTCTCTCCCACCTCTTCCCAGCCCCCAGGCAGCCAACACAATGGTGTGCAAGGTTCTGGTAGTACTCTGCTCACGTCCCACTAGCCACAGTTACTCCTCTTTGCCTCCCAAGTAGCCTGGTGAGGAGTCTACTGTGGCCTTAGGAGGAAATAAAGGCATGGCAGAAGAAACATGTCAGTCCTTCCTCAGAACACTAAATCAGACATTCTGACAGCAAATGCAGGAAAAAAAAAAAAAATTACTGATCATCTGCACCACATAACTGCCAGACAGTGCAGAAGGTCTCTTTCAAACAGGTCCCTTCTGAGCCCTGCTCAATCCCTTTTACCGCAGGGACAGACTGAGGAGTCTCACCGTGGCTGTTCCTGAGGTGCTCTGATGTTGCTGGAGTTTGAAGAATTTGCTAATGAAGTCCTGTTCTGCCAGACACAGAGGCTCCAGCTCACTCAGTACTTGCTCAAAAATCTAAAGAAAGACAAAGATGTCATCAGCAACCAAACCCTGGGAGCAGTTAGCAGTGCTAAGCTTGCTTTGTGGCACAGGATTTTGTGCTTTGGAACTTCAGGAAGCTTTAGAAAAGGCTTATTTCTACTTAACAGGAAGGGAAGTAGCTCTCATTTGTGTCTTTAGAAGTATCTGCATAGAAGCCCAGAATGGCTCAGGCTGGCAGGGAGCTCAGAGCTCATCCCCTCCAACCTCCCCACCATGCCCAGGGACACCTCTCAGCTACACTCAGATGCTCAAGGCCTCATCCAGCCTGGCCTGCAGCACCCCCAGCAAGGAGGCAGCCACAGCCTCCCTGGGCAGCCTCTGCCACACTCTCACCACCCTCACACTCAACAACTTCTTCCTCAGCTCCACTCTCAACCTGCTCTGCCTCAGCTCCAAACCATTGCCCCTTGGGCTGTCTCTAGCCCCCCTGATGCAAAGTCCCTCTGCAGCCTTCCTGCAGGCTCCCTTCAGCTCTTGGCAGGCAGCTCTGAGGTGCCCCTGGAGCCTTCTCCTCTGCAGGTTGCACCCCCCCAGCTCCCTCAGCCTGTGCTCACAGCAGAGCTGCTGCAGCCCTCTCAGCATCTTGGTGGCCTCCTCTGCACTGGCTCCAACACTTCCATGTCCTTCCTGTGCTGGGGGCTCCAGAACTGCACACAGGACTGCAGGTGGGGTGTGAGGAGAGCAGAGCCAAGGGGCAGAATGCCCTCCCTTGCCCTGCTGCCCACACTGCTCTTGCTGCAGCCCAGCACACAGTTGCTGTCTGGGCTGCACTCACACTGCAGCCTCATCTTGAGCTTTTCATCACCCCAGACCCCAGGGTTGCTCTCAGCCATTCCCCACCCAGCCTGGAGTTGTGCTTGGGATTGTGCCTACCCAGGTGCAGAAAAAAGGAACTAAAAGGAAGTTTACAGAGGGACAATAATTCTGTGGTCTTGGGAACTGGCTCGGTTTGAGGTGGTCCAAGAACGATATGCAAGATGCTTCTAATAGAAAACTGAGCAGGAATTCCCTGCAGCATTTTGGCTTTACCTTATCAAATTTTGTCCTGTCAGCCACATCGAGGTCAGAGGCAGACATGTTCCCCATATCCAGCAGGGAGGATGACTGAGACCTGCGGTTTCCTGAGCTCTGCACTGAGAGTTTATTTAGGCTGGAGGTGGACCCAGTCAGCTTGCCAGAGCTGCCATGAAGACCTGTGGAATAAAGACACTATGAAGGAGGGAAGGAAAGGCAAATTAAAGCACTCAAGAGAATCAGGTTACTACAGCACCCGTGAGGTCAAGAGCTGCTAGCAGTCCTACACCAAAAATTGAGCTACTCATTTCCTCTCCAAGCTGCAAATGTTTTCTTACTGCAAACTTTAATTTCTCATTACAAACAACCTGAAACACTTCAGCAGGTCTCAGAGGATGATGGAGCTGTGTAAGCTGGCACTGTGAGGTATGGGAAAAGGTATATAAGGAATCACATAGCAGCACTGGGATAGATTTGCTCCTTGGAAGCAAAGATCAGTTAGGATCCCTGTGAATGCACTTTGGCAAAAGGGTGCCACAAGCAGAAGAATTAATTCACAAGAGAGGAAAAAAAAAATAATGTCTATACACAACATCTTGAACTTGATTCTTCTGCTGTTCACATCCTTTTGGCTACATGCTTTGCTCCAGCTCTTCTGCTGGACCTACAACCCCACAGGAACTCTGCTCCTAATGCTCCCCTCTCCTTTTGATCAGAATTAACATCCAGATATTTCTTCCTGATACTGTGAGGCCTTCTGGGTGAGGAAAGTATCCTTTTTTCCACTTCCAAAACTTCAGAAATGCTGGAACAGGAGGAAGAAACCAAACAAAAGAGCAACAATTCATCCATCTCTGACCCCCGCCTCAGCTTAGCACATCTCAACCACAACCCTGAAGCAACCCTGCAGGTTTCCTTTAACTGCTCTGCTGGCATCTAGGCTAGGGACACAGATCTAACACAAGCTGCTACTCAGCCTGCTGCTGGATCTTGGAAAGCTATAGCAAGCTCCCAGGCACACACAGATTTTAGCATGGGACAAATCAAAAGACATTGCCTTTACCTGCAGACCTCCTCGACACTTAGGCTGGGCCACTTTAGCCTTGCAGAAACAATGACTCTGCTGACACTTGATGTCATTCTGAAGAGGGGGTGGGTAAGTGTCCAGGATGCAGCACTACATCTTTACATTGACACACATGCATTGACAACACCAACTGATGCAACCAGTTATACTCACTCTCAGTCTCCTGTTTGACAGCACTCTCTTTTCGAGGCAGTGTAGCTGGGATGGATTAGGTTGCAAGCATCAAAGACAAAGACAAGTTAAAATGCAGTCTGCACAAACCATGCACAAGATGCAAGTTAAGCTCTAACTGGAAAGAAACATGCAGAGAACTGTAAGCAGCAAGTAACTACATGGCAAACACATTTAGGTGGGAGAGGCACTGTTCTGGAAATTCAGGATCTAAGCTAGGTGGAAAACAGAGCAAGTTTCTAGGTAGCAAACTTGGCTTTTATTATAGAATGTCCTCAAAAAACAGTTTTGAAAGCAGAGCAAGTTTCTAGGTACTAAAATTGGGGGGGTTTATTATATATTGTCCTGAAAGAAGAGTTTTGAAAGCAGAGCAAGTTTCTAGGCAGTAAATTTGGGGTTTTTTTATTACATATTGTCCTCAAAGAAGAGTTTCGAAAGCAGTTTCTAGGTACTAAACTTGGGGTTTTTAAATTGTACATTGTCCTCAAAGTGTTCTGAAAGCAGAGCAAGTTTCTAGGTACTAAACGTGGTTTTTTAAAATTTTTTATTATACAGTGTCTTCAAAGAGCAGTTTTGGTAATGTATTTAAGTTCTCCTGAGCTTCTAAAAAGTTCATTAAACTAAGGCAATATTTCTCAGAGTTAATATTGCATAAGACTCAGTTTCCAAGAATCGATCCTCAGCTCAATAATGGCAATGAAGAAACTCAGATGCACTCAGGGAATGGTGTACTGAGTCTGAGATGCTGCCCACCTCTTCAGCTGCAAAAACACACAGCAATACTGCAAACTCATCCCTGCTGAGAGCCAGGCTGCCTGCCCCTGCCTGTTCATCACAGATCAGGATGTTTGCAGAGAGAATACATCTTTGGTGTCCATGCTGCACACAAATTGGAGGGCTGCAAATTTGGAGAGGATTAAAACAATAAATAGACAGCAAATAAGAGTTTTTATAAGGCTGGGTTTGGGTTTTTTTTCCTCCCCCGTTTTTTACAGAGTAAGTGGACTTCGATGTGAAATGTGTAAGACCCCATCTGGAGTCCTGTGTGCAGTTCTGGAGCCCCCAGCACAGGAAGGACATGGAAGTGTTGGAGCCAGTGCAGAGGAGGCCACCAAGATGCTGAGAGGGCTGCAGCAGCTCTGCTGTGAGGACAGGCTGAGAGAGTTGGGGCTCTGCAGCCTGGAGAAGAGAAGGCTTCCAGGACACCTTGGAGTGGCCTTGCAGGATCCGAAGGGGGCTGCAGGAAGGCTGGGGAGGGACTGTTGACAAGGTCTGGGAATGCCAGGACAAGGGGCAATGGGTTTGAAGTGGCAGAGGGGAGATTGAAAGTGGATGTTAGGAGGAAGTTGTTTGCAGTGAGGGTGGTGAGACACTGGCACAGGTTGTCCAGGGAGGTTGTGGAGCACAGAATCTCATCTCAGATCTTTGATCACGTTGGGTGATTCTGTGTTCCACAACCTCCCTGGAGGTGTTCAAGGCAGGGAGCTTGAGTGACCTGTCCTAGTGGGAGGTGTCCCTGCCTATGGCAGGAGGTTGGAACTGGATGATCCTTGAGGTCCCTTCCAACCTTCCCATTCTATGAAATAGGGAATCCCTACCCAGTAAAAGGCATTGGCATAGACACATTAAAAGCAATACGTGGAATTAAGAAGATTTTGATGGAGATGGATGCTACAGGCCCCCCAGAATGGAGCAGGCAAGCAGAACCTACTGGAATAGACTGAGTAAATATTGCTAAATGCCACAAACATGTCTTAAATACCAGATGGTCTCAAGTAGGCAACACTACTGACAATGATAATGTCAACCCCAAATTTCATTCCAGGCTGTTTTTTAGGTCTTGGGGGTTTTGTCAGTTTCCACATCAAAAAGTTAAGGCCTGATGACGTATTTAGCATTGGCAGCTGTCATGAGCTGGTCCCCCTTCTTCATTGTCCTCAATTTCCAAATGCATGAAGCACCACAGGCCCTGCAGAAGCAGAGGAGGCCCAGTGGCTTTTGAGAAACCACTTCATAGAAACATGTGGCAGTAGCAGCACTTTCCCATGCTCTATGGTATTTAAGTATCAAAGTCTTGGCTTCACCAGAAAAGAGAAGGACAAACCAGGAAGCCTACTTCAGACAAGTGTGAACGCTCACAACCCAGGCTGGCTTTGGCCATCGGAGAAGCAGACAAAGAACCTTAGACTGGCACAGAGGCTCTGCCAGCACCCCCTCTGCATCTGAGGCACTCAGATGGCACTGCTGTTCCCCAAGCACAAAAGGCAAGAGCAGACACCAGCACAGCTTGGAAACAGGGCAGCTTCAGAGGCCCACTACAGCTGCAGCACTGCCTGCCCACTCTGCTCCTTAGGCTTACTACTGAGAAGTGATTTCTCCTGAATCAAGGTGCAAATAATTACTGATAGTAAACTCACTACCCTCACCATGGGGGCCTTAGGGAACACACAGCCTTGTAAGCTGTCACAAAATAAACACCATTTGCACAACAACCTCCCCAAGGTGCAGCTCTTCTGCTGGTGGGCTGAAGAACCTCCCTCTCCGACAATTATTTCCAGAAGGTAGGAAGCTGCTGCTAAAAATAGCCCCCTCACAAAAGAAGTGCCAAGATGAAGTGCTCAGAAGGCTTCAGAAATCAATTCACATGAAGACAAAATGTTTTGAGGTTTTTCCCTTGCACTAAGGTAGCTTTTCAAGACTGATATATTTGACTCCTCTGATGACAACACATCATGGCACTGCTTGCTCTCCAAGGCCAACAGCTTGCCAAGGTCTGTCTCTCCAGTTTTCCCCAACTAAGCCTCACCACCCTCCTGCTCTTCCTTTCATTGCTTTTTATTCTGTCCTCCACCATCAAATTTGGAGGCAGAAGTTCAGAACCCCAAACCAGACTTGACAGAAGTTACTAATTACAACTGCACATCATCTCTGAGCTTAGAACTGGGGAAACTGCTGAGCCGTGGTAAGCAAATAGATTTTAAACAAGTTGTGAGACAGATACTTGAAACACAGCCTAGAGGAGGTATAAATCAACCTGGATCATTACCAGCATCATAGATTGGCTCAGGCTGGCAGGGAGCTCAGAGTTCATCCCCTCCAACCTCCCCACCATGCCCAGGGACACCTCTTAGCTACGCTCAGCTGCTCAAGGCCTCATCCAGCCTGGCCTGCAGCACCCCTAGCAAGGAGGCAGCCACAGCCTCCCTGGGCAGCCTGTGCCACACTCTCACCACCCTCACACTCAGCAACTTCTGCCTCAGCTCCACTCTCAGCCTGCTCTGCCTCAGCTCCAAACCATTGTCCCTTGGCCTGTCTCTAGCCCCCCTGATGCAAAGTCCCTCTGCAACCTTCCTGCAGGCTCCTTTCAGCTCTTGGCAGGCAGCTCTGAGGTGCCCCTGGAGCCTTCTCCTCTGCATGCTGCACCCCCCCAGCTCCCTCAGCCTGTGCTCACAGCAGAGCTGCTCCAGCCCTTGCAGCATCTTTGTGGCCCTCCTCTGGACCCCTTCCACCAGCTCTGTGTCCTCTTTCTGTCCTATGCTCTTCTTACCTATACTAACACTGCTTTTTAAGTATTCAGGTTATTTTTTTTAAGATCTTCACTTCCTACTTTCACTACTTCACAGAATTAACCAGGTTGGAAAAGACCTCCAAGATCACAGAGTCCAACCTATTAGCCTAACCCTTCTAATTAGCTAAACCATGGCACCAAGTGTCTCATCCAGCCTCCTTGTAAACACCTCCAGGTGTTTACTTCATCCTAGCAGGAATCCATACTCCCTAAAATGGAAAGACTTGCAACTTAAAGAATTATTCCTAGTCTCAGACTGCCCCCATAAATCCTGCTCAAGTCCCACTGAAATACACAACTTTCCTCAGGCACAATTAGCATTAAAACTTGAAAAACCCCCAAACCTCACTGAGAGCAGACATCACAGCAGAAGGAACACACACACACACATCTGCTGTTCCTGCTCTCTGCAATTATAAGAACTGATTTTTCAGATTCTTTCCAGTAATAAACTGGGATAGTTCAATTAATCAAACATGGTTGGACTTTATAAAGTGAGTGTGGATCTGAACACCTGAGAAATGGCCTCGTGGAGCTATCAGTCTTGACTAGTTTCACAAGACTTCAGTTGTGCTACTTTGGCCTTGAGGAGGTTTCCCCAATTGTACTTTTCATCCAACTTCTTCCATCTTGCCAACACTGAACAACTTTACACCATTACAAATTAGGCCTAGGTATTGAAATGAGGATTTCATAAGCAAACAAAAAGATTCAAAACAAGATATGAGCCTGCTGGAAGCTTACCAAACTTTTTTCCTTCTCTGGTTGTGCCTGTCATCTTGATCTTGGCAACTTCAAAGAAATCTTTTATTTCCCTTTCATAGAGCCTTGATAAATAATCCATGTAATTCTTAAAAGGGAATTGAAAAGTTGGTTACCAGGTGTAGATATTGGCTTGGTTCCATTATGACAGTTCAATAGCTCTTAAAAATCAGCAACAACAAACTGTGTGGGACAGTGGTGGAGCATGGAAGAATTCAATGCAGGAGCAGAATGCAGAGACTTCAGCACCATTTCTGGTAGCCTTTTATCACTAGACCCTTACTAGCAACAAGGATACCACGGCCACACGGCTTCCTGAGGGAATGGAATGGCTCAGGTTGGAAGGGACCTCAGAGCTCACTTACTCCTATCTCCCCTCCTATCTCCCCACCACAAGCAGAGACACCTTTCTGTTGGAGCCGCTCCTGAAGAGGGTCACAAACCCTCTTCAAAAACTTGCTGTCCTCAGCTGTCCTGTGGGGTTCTTTCCTAAGCCTTGAAATGTGACACTGCTTCTCACTTGCTGTGCAACTGACTCCTCAGCACTGCAGGGGGAAGAGGAACTCTTAGCAGAGTGAGAGAGAAAAAGAATTTTCCTGTTCTCCATTGAATTGAGGAGTGTGGGCAGCAGGGCAAGAGAGGGGATTCTGTCCCCTGACTCTGCTCAGACCTCACTTCCAACTGAGTGAGTGCAGAGGAGGCCACAAAGATGCTGCAAGGGCTGGAGCAGCTCTACTGTGAGCACAGGCTGAGGGAGCTGGGGGGGTGCAGCCTGCAGAGGAGAAGGCTCCAGGGGCACCTCAGAGCTGCCTGCCAAGAGCTGAAGGGAGCCTGCAGGAAGGCTGCAGAGGGACTTTGCAGCAGGGGGGCTAGAGACAGGCCAAGGGGCAATGGTTTGGAGCTGAGGCAGAGCAGGTTGAGAGTGGAGCTGAGGAAGAAGTTACTGTGTGAGGGTGGTGAGAGTGTGGCACAGGCTGCCCAGGGAGGCTGTGGCTGCCTCCTTGCTAGGGGTGCTGCAGGCCAGGCTAGATGAGGCCTTGAGCAGCTGAGTGTAGCTGAGAGGTGTCCCTGGGCATGGTGGGGAGGGTGGAGGAGATGAGTGCTGAGATCCTTTCCATCCTGAGCCACTCTATGGTTGTGTGATGATTCCATGAAGTACAGATGTCACACAACCCACAAGCACATCAACATGAAAATAGTGCAACTGTTTTCCTCACTAGACTGTAAAATGACAAACTCATTTTATATAAATATTAAGATTGATGTCTTAAGATACTTCAGCACAGAGTCACAGAATCTTGGAGGGGAAAAATTAAATAGGAGATACTACAGATAGGAAAAAGTAAAACTTCCTAACTGGAACGAGAAGAGCTGTGAATTAAATAAAGGAATGTAAGGACATGCACAAACACAGAGGCAATTCTTCTGCCTCTCAGAAAGAGCATCCTGTAAACATTCTCTGGGGTTTTCTGAGCACTTCACATACCTTGGTTAGCCCTTCATACTTTGCATAATCTGTGTTCTTGAGCCACTCCATCAGCTTAGCGTAGCGAAGCAAGTCCCTGTGGAAGGGGTGGTGGTTGGGCAGTGTCAGCTCCACAGAGTGCTGCACAAGGGTAGAGCTCTGGTCGTGCCCCTTGGTAAGAGAAAGCATCACAGTCAATCTGCAAGCAGTATCCACAGCTACCAGACCTTTCCTTGGAACACTTAGAATGAGCGCAGCATCCCCTTCAGACAAATGGGAAAGCATCCAAACCCCTTGCACAGAACCAAAGCCCAGAGGCACAATATGGACACTGAGCCATTGCACTTGCACCAGGGAATGCATCTCAGCAAGCTTGTTCATTGTAAGGTTACCACTGCCTCCAGGGCAAGTCAACATGGTCTTTTTTTACACCACACTGCAAGGTAGCTCTGCTGTGAGGACAGGCTGAGAAAGTTGGGGCTCTTCAGCCTGGAGAAGAGAAGGTTTCCAGGACACCTTGGAGTGGCCTTCCAGGATCTGAAGGGGGCTCCAGGAAGGCTGGGGAGGGACTATTGACAAGGTCTGGGAATGCCAGGACAAGGGGCAATGGGTTTGAGGTGGCAGAGGGGAGATTGAAACTGGATGTTAGGAGGAAGTTGTTTGCAGTGAGGGTGGTGAGACACTGGCACAGGTTGCCCAGGGAGGTTGTGCAGCACAGAAGCACCCAACGTGACCTTTGGGTGCTTCTGTGTTCCACAATCTCCCTGGAGGTGTTCAAGGCCAGGTTGGACAAGGCCCTGAGTGACCTGTACTAGTAGGAGGTGTCCCTGCCTATGGCAGGGGGGTGGAACTAGATGATCTTTGAGGTCCCTTCCAACCTTACCATTCTATGATTCTGTAAGGTACACCTCAGTGAAGATTTAATGGCAAACGTTCAATTGGCTCTGGAAGATTCTCAGAGATGATGAAGTTCTTTCCCTAAACCACCCCCCACGCTCCACAGCTGCTTCTGTTTACAGATGCCCTCAGTCCATGGGGGCCTAGGTGCTGGTGAGGAGCTTTAGCTATGCCTCTGAAAGGCTGCTCCAACTCAGCCTGCTTCAGTCCACTTTGGCCAAGTCTTAACAACATCAGTTCACACACATTGCCTCTCCCTCCTCACCAATGCAGGCGCACACACACACTTTGAGCCAACCTTTGCTGCAGCAGAACACTTTATGATGTGCAGCATAAGCCACCCCACTGGTTCCACCTCCCTCCCTTCTCTGCCTTCTCTCCTAAAAAGCTGTCCTTTAAGTGAAGATCAGATCACACTGTTTCACCAGCAGATGATTTAGCTTTTTAAGCTTTCCCTTGCTTGTACTGACAAGCTCCCTGGGTAACTGAGGAAGCAAGCAAGGTAACAGCACAGCTCCACAACACAGCAGAACACAGCCCCGTTAGCTGTGGGTTAAGGGAAGGGAGGATGTGGCTGCATTTCACAATGGCTTTAATATGTTCTGTAAGGTCTTTTTTACCAGGCTTCCAATAAATACAGCAACAGAAATGGATCTTATGTATAGTTCATGCCATGGTAGCACAAAAAGATTGCCTTAACTGGTCTCCAGCTCTTGCAGCCTGACATGGCAGCGGTTTATGCAGGTCAGTCAATGCCAATCTCTGCCAGAGGAACCGTTCCTGGACGCTTCTGACTTCTGGGAGGTGTTCAAGGCCAGGTTGGATGAGGTCTTGAGTGACCTATGGCCTATGGCACGGGGTTGGAACTGGCTGAGCTTTGAGGTCCCTTCCAACCTTCCCATTCTATGATTCTATGGATATGGCACTCTAGGAGAACACAAGCCACACAGTTTTAAAACTGCCTCTGCATGCCTAAGTTTGGATCACAGAGACAAAACTAAAGCAACTCTAGTACCCAGTACAACAGAGAGGGGTGAGCCAATCAAGCCTTTGGTTAAAAAAGGGCTTCAAAGTTTCTGTAATACATTCACTGAGTTTTGCCTCCAAAGAAAACAAAGATCTGACTCCTTGATAGTTGCAAAAGAACAACCTAAACTAGTTCCATGCAGTGCAAGTGTGTCAGCTCCTGAATAAAGCTGGGCTACCTTTTTGTATTCAGCCTGACCATGCGCTGATTTTGAGTCCTCTTACATACAGAAACTGAGACACAAATGGACCCAAAAGAAGAAGTCCTAAACAATTCCATTCCTTTATTCTCTGAGATAGTGGGGATGGCTCACTGTAGAAATCTCTACAAGCTATCTTGTAGTCTGACTCCAAGCAAAAGCTACCTTTGGCAAGCATGGTATTACTGCAAAACAGAATTTGGAACTGGACTCCAGCCAGCATCAACCACAGAGCTGCTGCTGTGATAGTTGAGGTCAGGCTCCACACTGTGCAGCTCTGGGCATGCACACAGCAAGCATCTTTGCTATGCTGTTAAAACTTGGTCTAGAAAACCATTTCTGGCTCTCTCCACTACCCCTCAGTGTGCAGCACTCCTATAGCTTGTTCTAATGTTCAAGCTCATTCCAGTTTAAGCTCATTCACCTGCTGCCTTTCACAGTTTTCCTCACTAAGGCAGCCCACAGGCTACCTCCTGTCACTGCTAAGAAGCACTCAGCCAGCCACACGGCTCTGGGCCCCTCAGCTCAAGCAAACAGCTTGAAAAGAGCCCAGCCCAGGGCCCCCAAGCTACTGCAGGCAGTGAACATCGCCTGTGAGGCCAGGCTGAGGCAGTTGGGGCTGGCAGCTGACAGCAGAGAAGCCTGAGGGCTACCCTCAGTGCTGTGCTAAAGATGTGCAGGGCAGTGTGGGCAGGATGCAGCCAGGCTCTGCCCAGGGGTGCCCAAGGGTAGCACAAGGGGCACTGGGGGCAAGCTGGAGCAGAGGAGGTGCCAGGGAACAGGAGGGGAAGCTTTGTCCCTGTGAGGGTGGCAGAGCCCTGGAGCAGGCTGCCCAGAGAGGCTGTGGAGTCTCCTTCTCTGGAGACTTCCCAAACCCACCTGGATGCATTCCTGTGTGCCCTGCCCTGAGTGCTCCTACTCTGGCAGGGGGCTTGGACTGGCTGAGCTCTGGAGGTCCCTTCCAACCCCATGATGTGATTCTGTAATTTTTATTGCTTCCTTGATCTAACAACTTTATTCATGTCTCTCCATTTTTGCTGAAGAGCTGCATTCCTCATACAGCCAGATGACAAATTCCCTCCCAAGATGAATTTCTCTTCCTGAGACAACTTCCCCACCAATCATTCAGGTTCTCGTAAATTAGGTCCTAAAGCATTTTGAAGTTTCTAGGTCAACCTCCTCCATCTGATTAAGGGGTTTTGTCTTAGTACATACACATTTATAGCACCTGCTACCAAGTGATACTGCAAGTTTAGCCTTCCAGGATCTGAAGGGGGCCTCGAGGAAGGCTGGGGAGGGAGTATTGACAAGGTCTTGCAATGCCAGGGCAAGGGGCAATGGGTTTGAAGTGGCAGAGGGGAGATTGCAACTGGATGTTAGGAGGAAGTTGTTTGCAGGGAGGGTGGTGAGACACTGGCACAGGTTGCCCAGGGAGGTTGTGGCTGCTCCCTCCCTGGAGGGGTTCAAGGTCAGGTTGGATGAGGCCTTGAGTGACCTGTGCTAGTGGGAGGTGTCCCTGCCTATGGCAGGGGGGTGGAACTGGATGATCCTTGAGGTCCCTTCCAACCTTACCATTCTATGATTCTACATTTGTCACTGAGCTGTGCAGAGAGCCCAGAGCTGCCTTTCAGCTGAGCTCTGAACCCACTCCTTAAAAACAGATAAAACTCCCTTTAAAGTTACAGCCACACAGGAAGGTTAATCAGGTATTATTAGGACACACCACCTGTTAATTACTGTAAACAGTCTGCAGCACTGCAGTGAATGGCAATCCAAAGCTGCACCCCTGTTTAAAGCTTTTCAGATTTAGTCTCATTTTTAGAGATGAAGCAGCTCAATGACTAAAAACAGCACTGAGTGCTTTCGGTAAAAATTTCATACTTCAAGGTAATTTA
Source organism: Semnornis frantzii (assembly GCA_013399775.1). Taxonomy (NCBI): domain Eukaryota; kingdom Metazoa; phylum Chordata; class Aves; order Piciformes; family Ramphastidae; genus Semnornis; species Semnornis frantzii. The sequence goes on from VWYK01012371.1 coordinate 20,898, forward strand.
TTTAGGCTGGAATGCAAAGTCAGCTTTGGTTTTCCATCTAAATCAATTCAAATCAGAATGTCTTGCTTGTGTTAGAGTCTGCCTATTCTAAACACTGTGTTTTGTTTTATTTCAGAAATCTTTACCTGCTTACAATTTTCTTCTGAAGTACTTCAAGAAAAAAAAATAAAAATCAAAGAGGCTCTTCAGATGTTAAAGGTAACAGAGTAGTTCAGTTAGACCTTTCAAAGTCAGAGGCTGAGAAGTTAGTATATTCAACCCATCAGCCTAACAAGACAAGAGTCAATTCAGTATCATAGCAGCAGAATCTGTTATACCCCCAACACCTGAATCTGTACCTCAAAATGAAGTACATGAACACTTTGAGTGCAGAGGAGGCCACAAAGATGCTGCAAGGGCTGGAGCAGCTCTGCTGTGAGCACAGGCTGAGGGAGCTGGGGGGGTGCAGCCTGCAGAGGAGAAGGCTCCAGGGGCACCTCAGAGCTGCCTGCCAAGAGCTGAAGGGAGCCTGCAGGAAGGCTGCAGAGGGACTTTGCATCAGGGGGGCTAGAGACAGGCCAAGGGGCAATGGTTTGGAGCTGAGGCAGAGCAGGCTGAGAGTGGAGCTGAGGAAGAAGTTGCTGAGTGTGAGGGTGGTGAGAGTGTGGCACAGGCTGCCCAGGGAGGCTGTGGCTGCCTCCTTGCTGGGGGTGCTGCAGGCCAGGATGGATGAGGCCTTGAGCAGCTGAGTGTAGCTGAGAGGTGTCCCTGGGCATGGTGGGGAGGGTGGAGCAGATGAGCTCTGAGCTCCCTTCCAACCTGAGCTGTTCTAGGAGCCTGTGATTTTCTTTTCAAACAAGCAAAAGGCCTTTGCAGAGGCTCATTTCTTCCATTTAATGAACTCTTGCTTCTTAACCTTTCAGCAAGGTCACTTTTTTTTCCCAAATCTGCTGATTAATATCTCACAGCTAACAACAGGCCAAACCTCTTCAGAGTACCACTTTGGTAATACCAAAAGGTCACTGTTAGCATCAGCAGTTTAAATACATACTTGGAGAATTGCAAATTGCTAACAGCAATTGCTAACAGAATCAAAGTCTCCTCAGCAGTGCTCCACCAAATACACATTGTGCTATAATGACAATCTCTTACCATTTAACAAATAACTCAGTCCTCAGAACATCAAAGGCATTCTGTTAAACAGCAATTCTCACAATCAAGTCCAGCATTCAAGCTGTGATTGCATTTACACAGGCTTACACAACATAGCTTCTATTTGCTCATTTAGAGAGCAGGACACAGAATCTGTGCTCAGCTTTCCTAAAACATGAGAAGGAACAGGAGAAAAACGTCTCAAGAATAGAAGTTGAGATTAACATGCTCTAGAACTGGGATTCCTCTGCACTTTTTGCCATGAAATGCAATTTTCTATATAATTATTCAGAATAACTCTGCACCTGTAGTCCTGTGTGCAGTTCTGGAGCCCCCAGCACAGGAAGGACATGGAAGTGTTGGAGCCAGTGCAGAGGAGGCCACAAAGATACTCAGAGGGCTGCAGCAGCTCTGCTGTGAGGACAGGCTGAGAGAGTCCGGGCTCTGCAGCCTGGAGAAGAGAAGGCTTCCAGGAGACCTTAGAGTAGCCTTCCAGGATCTTAAGGGCACCTACAGGAAGGCTGGGGAGGGACTGTTGACAAGGTCTGGGAATGCCAGGACAAGGGGCAATGGGTTTGAAGTGGCAGAGGGGAGATTGAAAGTGGATGTTAGGAGGAAGTTGTTTGCAGTGAGGGTGGTGAGACACTGGCACAGGGAGGTGTTCAAGGCCAGGTTGGACAAGGCCTTGAGTGCCCTGTACTAGTGGGAGGTGTCCCTGCCTATGGCAGGGGGTTGGAACTGCATGAGCTTTGAGGTCCCTTCCAACCTTAACATTCTATGATCTCAATCTGCCTCTTTGCAATTTCTGGAGATCAGATCAATGTCAGGTCAAACAATAAAGAAGGCTTGAGGGCTGAGAGAAATAATGGAAGTGAGAAGGGGCACAAGTCTGATGCTCTGCAGTTGGTAAGGAGAAATTCTTTTTGTGAAGCCAGAAGGTGCAGCTGCAGTTAGTCAAGTGAAGCTCGAAAGAGTTAGTTCAGAAAGCTTGCGTCAAACCCGATGTACTCACTGGAACTGAAATAGAGAAGGACCTGCTATAGAGTCGAAGGAAGGTAGGAGAAAACTAATTGGAGATAAAAAAAAAAATACAGAAATGTAAAAACTCATCCTAAAAAAGACATACAGCCTTCAGAAAACAAGCCTGAGTCCTAAATATTCCAAGTTAAGACTCAAAAGCAAAGGTTTAGACATTTACTTTGTATGGGATATTTTGACGACCCTTGACATACAGACACCAGGAACCAAAGTCCTCTGACACCCAGAAAAAGTCACTGCTTTTGCTCTTCAGTTACTCAAGCTCTACATTTAAAACAAATCCTTATCTATCTCGTGCTATGTTCAATTCAGATAGCAAACCCACTCAAATGAGATGGGCTTTCTCCAGTGTAAAAGACCTCTGCAGGCAGCTGTGGCTTGGTGTGCTTAGCAGTATCTTTGCCTGACGTGCCTCTAGCAGTTCATCCTTTTACTGATTTCATCACAGCACATGTCAAGTTTCAGGTGCAAGGTTTTTCCTCCTCAGGGAAGGTTTGTGACCCAAAAATCTCCTAGAAAGCAGTAAGGAATACCTGCTGCACAAAGACACTGTTGAGGTGACTAGCGAGCCTCCGTGCAAACTGCTCCCGCAGGTCGCTGAAGCGCTGCTGCTGCTGCTTCACTGCCTGCAGCATGTCATGTCCTAAAGACAAAACAAACCACTCTCAGTTTGGCACTCTGAATATAGTGTATCTGGGAAACTAGAGCAGCACAGATCACAACTCCCTCAAGTCTGCTTTGGAAAGGCACAGACAATAACGGCACTACTGTAACAGGTTTTGTATCTTAGATCATGAGAACCATCAGAGGACAGGGAGAGCTGGGCCTGCTGAGTCTGGAGCAGAGAAGGTTCAGGGGAGCTCTTATTACCACACACCAGCACATAAAGGGTGGCTGCCAAGATGACAGAGACTCCAGAAGGCTCAGAGGAGCCCTTACTGACACACACCAGCACATAAAGGGTGGCTACCAGGATGACAGAGACTCCCTTTCTAGGAGGGGTGATATGGAAAAGAGAAGGGGCAATGAGGAAATGTTCCTGCTGGGAAGATTCCCATTAGAAGCCAGAAGGTCTCACCAGGAGAGCAGTCAGACATTGGAATCATCTCCCAGGAGAAGCAGTGGATTTCCCTCCAGTGCAGAGTTTTAAGGCAGAGTGCCGAGCCATCTCACTTCAACTACACTATCACCTAGAAAGGTTGGACCTCTGGATCATCTGATCCCATTTCCACCCTGGCATGCCGTGAACAACCACCATTACCTCATGAGCAACATCCATTACCTGGTCGAAGAGCTACATTCATGCACTGCAGAAGGGCATCTGCTGCATTAGTGCAGGCCTCAATGCCTCGAGAAGATGTCAGATCTCCCTCCTGAAGGGCCTTTATGTGACCTTTAGCCAAATCCATGTGATTCTACAAAATAATAATACTGTCCATTAGCCAGCAGCAGGGCAGAGAAATACAATTATAAAAGCTTCCTAAAGGCAGTGCAACAACAAAAGGGACAAAAATCAACCCAGTCTTTTAAATAAACCCCATAAAGGGCTTCTGCTAGGACAGCAACCTACAAGCATTTTGTACCTGGCATGAAGAACCACAGTCAGCACAATACAAATGCTTACCACTAAGAACTCAATCTCTGACAGCAGTTTCACATTGTTTGTGTTGCTGAGGTGGATTAGGTGGTTGCTTTCTGAAATCTGATCCATTTGCTCTTTCACACTCTGGAGCATTTCTTCATAACTGCTCAGCTTGAGCTCAATTTGGTCAACTTCCTTTAGAGCTTCATCCAGCAACTTCATCAAGATGTTCACCTGTTTCTCTGAGGCCATAATTGATTGGATATTTGCCTGTGCAGAAAGTCATGCCATTATTAACACGTCAAGAGACAACTTCGTATCTCAAAAGCATTCTGCTATCTTCTTCTGCCTCTTCTACTGCCAAATGAACATCTCCCAAACTCCTGATGAAAGGATCAAGGTAATATAAGTTTGTATTATCCTGTCACTTCAAGTCGGACTCAGCACAGCACTTCCTCAAGTCTATGGGAGTTCTCTCAGAAAGATACAAACCCGAAGCTTTGCTCAAGTTGTGAGAACTGAAGTGCTGATCTGCACAAAAAGCACAGCCACGGAGTAACCCCTGCTGTACTGGAACATTTTTCAGTTGCAGACAAGCAGCTCAGGGGATAAGGTGACATCCTCTGTTGCAGGTCAGCTGTCTCTGTGGTAACAGCCACTTGCAACACCCTGCTTGGCAGTTGGAAGAGGTTGTTGACTATTCTCTCCAGACTGCATCCCCTGCATCTCCCTCCAGTTTTCTAAGTGACCTTTAGAATGCTGGGTTGTTTAAGAAGCAAAATAGTAAACACCATGTTCCTGTTACAGAAGCAAGCACTGCAATGCTCTTAGACTAAACCAGTTTCCTGGTCTTCTAGTCACAAGGACCTCAGTATGGACATCTATTCTGTTTTCCTGCACCCTTGCCTTCAAAAAAGCTATATGCAGAATGTTGCCTTTTTTTGATTCTCAACGCATTTACTCTGCATTTGTTCTGCTCTCCTCAGACCCCATCTGTAGTCCTGTGTGCAGTTCTGGAGCCCCCAGCACAGGAAGGACATGGAAGTGTTGGAGCCAGTCCAGAGGAGGCCACAAAGATGCTGAGAGGGCTGCAGCAGCTCTGCTGTGAGGACAGGCTGAGAGAGTTGGGGCTCTGCAGCCTGGAGAAGAGAAGGCTTCCAGGAGAACTTGCAGGGATCTGAAGGAGGCTCCAGGAAGGCTGGGAAGGGACTATTGACAAGGTCTTGTGATGACAGGACAAGGGGTAATGGGTTTGAAGTCGCAGAGGGGAGATTTAGACTGGATGCTAGGATGAAGTTGTTTGCAGTGAGGGTGGTGAGACACTGGCACAGGTTGCACAGGGAGGTTGTGAAGCACAGAATCACCCAATGTGATTGAAGATCAAAGATCACACTGGGTGCTTCTGTGCTCCACAACCTTCCTGGAGGTGTTCAAGGCCAGGATGGATGATGTCTTGTGTGACCTGTACCAGTGTGAGGTGTCCCTGTCTATGGCAGAGGGTTGGAACTGGATGATCCTTGAGGTCCCTTCCCACCTTTCCATTCTATGATTCTATGATTTCAAAGCCTGCAACTCACTCCAGGAGGCCTTGAAGGTAAAGACCAAAGCTGAAGGTCTTTCAAATACAATAACACAGCTCTGCTTAGGAGCAGATACTTAAACGCATGGCAGAACATCTTTTCAGAGAACAGGACCTAGCCAGTGTCAAAGCAAGTAATGTACTGTGTATTAGAAGAGATGTTTACCCCATCTAGCACTTGGAGCTCTCTTGACAACCTCTCTGCAAAGGCTTCAGCATTAGAAATGGCATATTCACAGCCTTCCATCATTATTTCAATGTCCTGCTCCTCTCTTGCATTTAACTCCTGGTATTCGTCCACAGCTTCTTCATCACCTCCTGCCACACTTTGATTCTCTCCACTTGGAACAGATTCTTATGTAGAGAAGGTAAATAAAAGAGGTTATCAAGTGCAGAGAGCATTTCAAGAACACTTATGTTCAACTACCTTGAAGGAAATTAATCCATTCAGAGCAAGCACCTGCTCCCAGTCTTCCATGGGCTTCATTCAAATTGCCAGAACTCAGCAGTGAGGTTTTCCCAGATTATGCAACACAAGCAAAACACAAACAGCCATTTTCCTTTATGTCATGTACAAATGGACACACTGCCTCACTTGATTCACCCCTCATGTTGGAAGCAAGTGTCAGAATACACCACAGCATCACACTACACTTGGCAGCAGAGACCAGTAGAGGTTAGAGCCTCTTATGGTAGACAGAGCATAAAAGAAACATACTGAAGCTGATTAATAAATAGATCCCTGAATAAATAAAAATTACCTTGATGCACAAGGTTAAGTCTCACAGCAAGAAAATCAGTACTGAGGGAAGTGAAAATTATCTTCTCACAGCTGCATTCAATCACTCATTCACAGGCTGACAAACGATTTACAAGACATCAGTGCAGCCCAGCCAGGAAGTCTTTAGAGACTTGAAACATCTTTTAGCACTTCAATAAGCTACCCAAATACTTGATTAAGAAAATTAACACTGAAAGGAGCTATTACTGCAGGGAAATTGCTTACAAAGCAAAAGAGAGGAAAAAAGGTGTTACGCACCTTCTGCAACTTTAGGCAGTTCTGGAGAATTAAAAGGTATGGAAAGGCAGAGGAAAGGAAGCAGAGAATGTTAGGTAGACAAAGTATGAACAGTGTGTATGTTTTTAAAGTGACAGTTTCAATGTTTTAACATTGCACAAACTTCAAGAGTCGGAATTTGGTTAAAAAAAGAAATCAAATTTCAGTCAACACTAAACTCCGGAAGAGTTACCCCCCTGGCTTCCAGTTCTTCTGCACAAGGTAGTCCAGTACTTAACAGCAGTTTAACCACTTCTGACAGACTCAGGGCAACCTTTACTCACTAGGGCCTTACTAAAGGATTTCAACTGCTTCACTGTGAAAATATTTACAAGAGCAGGAGCAAAAAGGGTAAAAAGCCTTTTTAGCAACCAGGCACATCAGCTGTCACAGAGCAGAATTTAACCATGCTTCACAGCTGGGAAACCAGAAATCTCACCTAGAACCTCACAGAGCCTTTAGCATGCTACTGAAGCATCACTTTTAAAAAGCATTCTTCCAATTCAGGGGAAATGAAAATGGGAACAAAAGCAGAACTGGTACATTGAGATCTACCAGACCCTGCAGGTAGATTTTGTTGTCGTTGAAGAAACAAAAGTGTCCTAGAAATACAATAAACTTATCACAGCATCATTCAGGTTGGAAAAGACCCCTGGGATCATCAAGACTTGTTCTAGTGGGAGGTGTCCCTGCCTATGGTGGGGGGCTGGAACTAGATGATCTTTGAGGTCCCTAACAACCTAAACCATTCTATAATTTTAAGTCCAACCATTATCAATATTTACAACTTCATTAATCAGGTGTTTTGTCTTGGTGCCCAGTTTTCTAACAGAAAATCTGTTAGTTAGCCACCAAAAGGCATAGAAAATAGCAGAGAATAAAACTGAGTAGGAAAAAACATCAGGATTAGGTTTTTGTTTTGGTTTGTTTTTTTGTTAGTCTGTTTTATATCGGTAATTATTAAACTTTAACATCCAGTTGTAGAAATTTACCTTCCAAAAGCTGTGAACTGACATTGATGAAGTCGATTTTCTTCCTCAGATACCTCTGGTTGAGTTTCCAGATACAAGAAATGAAGGTATTCTTCTCCACTGCACTGCTTGCCACCCATTTGTACACTTTGTCAAAGTGCAGGTCAAATTCAGGACTCTCCTACAAAAGATCAGAATCAATCAGGTTGGAAAAGACGTCAGAGATCATTGAGTCCAACCTATTACCTGAGACCTTCTAATTAATTAAACCATGGCACTAAGTGCCTCCTACAGCCTCCTTTTAAACACCTCCAGGGATGGGCACTCCACCACCTCCCTGGGCAGCCCATTCCAATGCCACTCACTCTTGCTGCAAAGAACTTCCTCCTAACATCCAGCCTGAAACTCCCCTGGCACAACTTGAGGCTGTGTCCTCTTCTTCTGTCCCTGGCAGCAGAGCCCAACCCCAGCTGGCTACGACCTCCCTTCAAGTAGCTGCAAAGAGCAATGAGGTCTGCCCTGAGCCTCCTCTTGTGCAGGCTGCACACCCCCAGCTCCCTCAGCCTCTCCTCCAGGCCCCTCCCCAGCCTTAAAGAAGAAACACATTACAGGCTCAACAGCCAAGAGACTCTCTGAGCAGCAGGAAAGAGAATTTAAGTATTGAGATGGCAAGATAAAAATGAAGCCACACAGATGTCAACCTTCAGCTGATACAGCAACTCTGACACCCTAATGTGCTGTCCTTAGAGGGGTTTCAAAGCTGTGTAATGTGGTGCTGAGGGACATGGTTTAGCAGGGACCTGGCAGTGCTGGGTTAATGGTTAGATTGGATGATCTTAAAGGTCTTTTCCAAGCAGAATGATTCCATGATTCTGTAACAAAGGTGCTATAATTCCAGAGCATCACACCATGAAGACAGCATTTTCATCAGGTGAGATCAGGAAACACTAACATGGAACACAGAGACCTGTGAGAACATTACTTTGAGAGCCCCTGAATGCAGTCCTTTCCTTTCTACAGCCACTATGGACTACAGCTAGGAGTAGTCTGTTTTAAAGATCTTATTACAAGTACTTTACAAAATTCAGCCTCCTGATGAAATAAGCCCCTGTATCTCAGGTAATGGCTTGAGAAGTGAGCTGATGCCAACAGCAGGAGGTTCAACAGCTCAAGGTGCAAGGTGCTGCACATGAGTCAGATCAGACCCAGGTTGGGTACAGAGTGAGTTGAGGACCACTCTGAAGAAAGAGTCTTGGGGGTAGGGCTGCTGAGCAGCTCTCTAGTGGCCAGCAGTCCCCTCATGCAGCCCAGCAGGCAGCTGTGTGCTGGCTGCAGCCAGAGGAGTGTGGGCAGCAGGGCAAGAGAGGGGATTCTGCCCCTTGGCTCTGTCCTGCTCAGACCTCACCTCCAGTGCTGCTGTCCCCAGCACAAGGACACAGAGCTACTGGAGGGAGGCCAGAGGAGGCCACAAAGATGCTGCAAGGGCTGGAGCAGCTCTGCTGTGAGCACAGGCTGAGGGAGCTGGGGGGGTGCAGCCTACAGAGGAGAAGGCTCCAGGGGCACCTCAGAGCTGCCTGCCAAGAGCTGAAGGGAGCCTGCAGGAAGGCTGCAGAGGGACTTTGCAGCAGGGGGGCTAGAGACAGGCCAAGGGGCAATGGTTTGGAGCTGAGGCAGAGCAGGTTGAGAGTGGAGCTGAGGCAGAAGTTGCTGAGTGTGAGGGTGGTGAGTGTGGCACAGGCTGCCCAGGGAGGCTGTGGCTGCCTCCTTGCTGGGGGTGCTGCAGGCCAGGCTGGACGAGGCCTTGAGCAGCTGAGTGTAGCTGAGAGGTGTCCCTGAGCATGGTGGGGAGGGTGGAGGAGGTGAGCTCTGAGCTCCTTTCCAACCTGAGCCATTCCATGATTTTATGATTCTAATTCCCAATTCATGGGAGACAGAGCACTCTGTCCCAGGGAAGCTAACTCCTGGCACTGAGCAGAGCACTGAAGCAGTAGCAGCAGCCCTTACTTTCACAGCATCTTTGGCATCAACCACAGCCAGATCTCGGAGTGCCCATGCAGTCTGCCTCTTGTAGAAATCTCCCTTGTCAGACTTCTTCACCTTCACCACGTTCACCTGCACTGGTCTCTCTGTTGTCACTGTTAAAGAAAGAAATAGAGCCACTTCAGAACGCACATATTAACAGCTCCTTCTGCTGACATCAATTACCTGGGGGGGGGGAGACTTCAACACATTTATCTGATGGAAAGAGACCCTTTGAAATTATTTTATCCACAATATACACAGCTCAGTTTAAGCCTCAGCCAACCTGATGGACATCTCTATACAGCTTGAAGTAATTAACCCAATTTACAACTGTTTCTTTGATAGGGCAGATCTCTGACCACAGCCACACAGCTGAGAAAGCAGAGATTATAGGAAGAACAAAAGCATTTTCTGAGTTTTTTCAGTCAAAAAAAAAAATACTCCAGCAAGCTAATTTATTGACAGATTGCCCCAAAGCTGCCATTTTTTCCAAGAGATGGAATATCATACACACACACTCCAAGGATCAACTACTGTGCCTTTCCAGGTGCCCTCTGCCTTGAACTCTAACCACCTGGATGCCTACTAAATCTCCTTTTATTCACTACACAAAGCCTGTTTCAAAAGCCCACCAGTCCCACACAACTAATTCTGATTCTTACATTTCAAATTCCAGGGCCACCTGAGGCTAAAAGTAGAGAGTTTTTATTCTTTTTCAGCAGCAGTTGCAGAAGTGGAAGATAACAACTGATTTTCTCCATCTGACATGCAAAGCACCCATTTTATAAACCTTGTAAACAAAGCTGAGGCAAATGCAACTGAATAAAAAAACAAGAAGACATACAATGTGGTGTGACTCTGTACCTGTGGCACACAAAAAGCAGTTTCTCTTCTTTTTGCCTGCTTTGCAGACATTCACGATGCTCAACAAGCGTTCATCATTGGGAGTGAAGATATCCCTCTGTAGGGCATGCTTGATTGCAGTCATTTTCTCTCAGCTGAAAGACCTAAGCAAGTCAGAATACATTCAGGCACATCTCAGTATTGCCAAGTGCACATAGCTCAGGGCATCAAAAGAATGTAATTTGTATGAGAACCCTCTGACAACGAAACACTCCATGGCTGCTTTCTAACCATTAACACAGAATCACAGAATGAAGCAGATTGGAAAAGACCTTCAAGACCATTCAGTCCAACCTATTACCTAACACCTTCTAATTAATTAAACCATGGCACTAAGTGCCTCATACAGCCTCCTTTTAAACACCTCCAGGGATGGGCACTCCGCCAACTCCCTGGGCAGCCCATGCCAATGCCAATCTCTCTCTGCCAAGAACTTCCTCCTAACATCCAGCCTAGACCTCCCCTGGCACAGCTTGAGGCTGTGTCCCCTTGTTCTGTCCCTGGGTGCCTGGCAGCAGACCCCAACCCCAACTGGCTGCAACCTCCCTTCAGGTAGCTGTAGAGAGCAATGAGGTCTGCCCTGAGCCTCCTCTTGTGCAGGCTGCACACCCCCAGCTCCCTCAGCCTCTCCTCACAGGGCTGTGCTCCAGGCCCCTCCCCAGCCTTGCTGGCCTTCTCTGGGCACCTTCAAGCACCTCAACATCTTTCTTAAATTGAGATGGCCAGATCTGGACACAGCACTCAAGGTTCTGTTCCATGTTTTCATCACATGCTGGGTCCCTCTCCTGGTTCCCCAATTGCATCAGGTTATCTCTCCTGCTACCCTTCAACAGGTGCATTAAGAGGAATACACAAAACACCATTAACCTGCTGCACTTCAGAAATATCTCCTTTCCCTCCTGATGCAGGATTTTACTTTCTGCTCTGTCATCTTCAGACTGATGCAATTTCCTACCTTCCTACTTCAGTGCTGACACACACTGCCCATGCTGTGCAAAAAAAGCAACTTTCCCATCAAAAAAAGTAAAACTCAGCATCAAAGGGTTGCTCTGACACAGTCCAGCTTCTATTATAAAAGCAGTTGCAGCCACCAAAACCTTCATGATGTGTTGAGAGCAAGCAAGTTCTTCACATGTTAATCCTGCAGTCCAAAAGTAACATAGAATCAAGCACAAGGAGCTGGCAATAAAGCTGCTTTCTCAGCAAAACGCTTTGAGCGAGATGAGGCCACACCAGTCTCTAATAAATCTCTTTAGACACTGCTGCACTCTTTGCTTTCTTCCAGTAATGTTACAAACGAAGCCTTGGCTATGTGAAATCTATCAAAGGCATCACAGAGACAGACTGTCCAGGGAATGTAGGGGAAGGATCCAACAGACTCATAGAATCATAGAATGGCAAGGTTGGAAGGGACCTCAAGGATCATCCTGTCCCACCCCCCTGCCATAAGCAGGGACCTGTACTAGTCTACGGGTCACTTCAAGGCCTCGTCCAACCTGGCCTTGAACACCTCCCTGAGCAATCTGTGCCAGTGTCTCACCCCCCTCCCTGCAAACAACTTCCTCCTAACATCCACTTTCAATCTCCCCTCTGCCACTTCAAACCCATTGCCCCTTGTCTTGTCCTTACAAGATCTTGTCAATAGTCTCTCCCCAGCCTTCCTGGAGCCCCCTTCAGATACTGGAAGCCTACTATAATCTCTTCTCGAAGCCTTCTCTTCTCATTTTGTAACGCTACTCACGGAGTACTGCTTAATCACAGAATCATAGAATCGAGCAGGTTGGCAGAGACCTCCAAGCTCGCCCAGCCCAACCTATCGCCCAGCCTTAGGCAATCAACCAGACCATGGCACTAAGTGCCCCATCCAGGCTTTGCCTGAACACCTCCAGGGACGGCGACTCCACCACCTCCCTGGGCAGCCCATTCAGTCTAAGCGTGTAAGAAGGCAAACATGCAACTTCTGCGCACTATCAGGTTAAAGCATAACTTGAGCGTAGCCTAACTGCAGCATGCCCGGGAACGCCGTTCACAGCCGCACATCGATCAAGCGTTTAACGGGAACACCCAGAAGAGTCCTTCCAAGGACACCGCCTGGCGTCGGCTTCACCGCTTCCCACCTGTAAGTCCTGCAGAAACCGCCCCGGAGCCAACCCTCCCCACGGCCGCCACCGCTCCGTCCCCAGCCCGGCGGCCCACACACGGCCAAGCCACCCCAGGGCGTCCACCCGAGGCCCGGCCCGTGGGAGGAGAAAGAGGCAGGCCCCTATATCTGCGGCGGGGAGAAGGGTGGAGGATGCCAGGGCCACTTCGCTCTCACCACGGAGCCGGGACCGGGGCCGGGAAAGCAGCCGCCTCCAGCCGCGGAACCGGACCACTGCAGCTTCCGCTCACGTGACTCTACCAGCGAGAGCGTGGGCTAGGACGGCTCGGAAGGGCGCACGGTCCGCGCAGCGCCCCCTGCCGGAGGGGAGGCGCAACGCCTGTGACCGCTAGAGCAGTGCCGATCGTCGGCCATGAGCGCCCACAGAGCGGGCAGGCGGCACTGCTGGGCGAGAACGGCAGCTGTGCCGCGTTTTCTGCGAGGGGCTGACATGGGTGGCAGTACCCAGCGAGGCCCCCGAGGTTCTCTGGTGCCGGAGGGAGCCTGGGGCTTGTTTAGCGGTGCCTTGGTAAAGGCTGCTCCTGCTCCTTCCCACCGCGCCTGAGTGTGCCTCAATGAGGCTGCTCCTGCCAGGCTCCCGCGGTGGGACTGATTCAGGTAGGAGAGAAAAAGAAAAAGAAGAAACAGAAAAAGAAAAAAAAAAAAAAATTTAAAAAGAAAAAGAAAAGAAAAAAAATAAAAAGAAAAAAGAAAATATAAAAAAATAAAAAAGAAAAAGAAAAAAATTAAGAAAAATATAAAAAGAAAAAAAAAGAAAAAGAAAAAAGAAAAAGAAAAGCCTGAAAAATCCAGCTAAGCTCTAAGGAGCTTGGAGTGGGGCAGAAGCTTGCTCCCACAACTGTGGGCAGTTGGACCTGCCCAGCTGTTTGGTAAAACCCTGCTGTGGAATCACAAGGTGTAAACTAGCACAAAACGTAAAAGGCAGTGAGACCCAGGAGGGGCATTTTGTGTACTTTGTGTGTGATGGGAGAGCTCTCAGCACGAAACAGGATGCCACGGGAGCAATAACACACAGTGGGATGCCGTGGGAGCAATAATACACAAAATGGGATGCCACGAGAACAATAACACACAAAATGGGATGCCTCGGGAGCAGTAACACACAAAATGGGATGCCATGGGAGCAATAACACACAAAATGGGATGCCACGGGAGCAATAACACACAATCACAGAATGCACCTCCTTGGGAGAGACCTCTGAGCTCATCCAGTCTCACCCTCGACCCAGCACTGCAGGCTCAACATTAAACCATGTGCCTAAGTGCCAGCTCCACAGGCTGCTGAAACACCCTCTGGGGTGGTGACTGCAGCACTGCCCCGGGGCAGACCATTCCAGTGTCTGGGAACCCTCTGGGAAGGGAAAGTGAACGAAGGGAAAGAAGGAAAAGAAAGATTTCCTGGCATCCAGCCTGAACCTCCCCTGGTGCAGCTTGAAACCATATCCTCTAGTCTCATGGCTTGCCACCAAGGAGAAGCTTGCAGCAGCAGCAAAACCCATCTTGGGTCAAGTTGCTTTGGATGCCTGTGTCCTCAGCTGGTGTCATGGCAGAGTTACGAAGAAGTCTGACATCTATTAGGAGATAAGCATATTCACAAAAGAAATACAACTACACCCAGGGTGGAAAGACAGATACAAGACAGTGCAGGGTCACTGTATCTTAGCACATCAAATGCCAAGGCCTGCATGGATTCATCATATACATACATCAGTATGTCATAGAATTGTCCAGGTTGGAAAAGACCTCTAAGATCAAGACCTCTGGGGTGATGAAAAGCTCAAGATGAGGCTGCAGTGTGAGTGCAGCCCAGACAGCAACTGTGTGCTGGGCTGCAGCAAGAGCAGTGTGGGCAGCAGGGCAAGGGAGGGCATTCTGCCCCTTTGCTCTGCTCTCCTCACACCCCACCTGCAGTCCTGTGTGCAGTTCTGGAGCCCCCAGCACAGGAAGGACATGGAAGTGTGTGAGTCAGTCCAGAGGAGGCCACCAAGATGCTGAGAGGGCTGCAGCAGCTCTGCTGTGAGGACAGGCTGAGAGAGCTGGGGCTCTGCAGCCTGGAGAAGAGAAGGCTTCCAGGAGACCTTGGAGTGGCCTTGCAGGATCTGAAGGGGACTCCAGGAAGGCTGTGGAGGGACTATTGACAAGGTCTGGGAATGCCAAGCCAAGGGGCAATGGGTTTGAACTGGCAGAAGGGAGACTGAAACTGGATGTTAGGAGGAAGTTGTTTGCAGTGAGGGTGGTGAGAGTCTGGCACCGGTTGCCCAGGGAGGTTGTGGAGCACAGAATCAACCAATGTGATCTTTGACCTTTGATCACAGTGGGTGATTCTGTACTCTACAACCTCCCTGGAAGTGTTCAAGGCCATGTTGGATGAGTCCTTGAGTGACCTGTACTAGTAGGAGGTGTCCCTGTCTATGGCAGGGGGTTGGAACTGGATGAGCTTTGAGGTCCCTTCCAACCTTACCATTCTATGATTGTCTTCAAGGTACAGTGGATACAATTTATTAGCCAGCAATGAAGACCAGCAGAAACCACCTTTTCCAAGTTACCCAATTAAATTACCAGAAGGTGGACTTTTAATATGTAAACCCCACGTCAGCATTCCAGCATTGTTTTTCCACTGGCTTGAAACCATTAAACATGACTGACCCAGAGAGCCTTGCTGTAACCCTTCTATTTCTGACTCACAAAACAGCATGCTGGCTACTTCTGTAATGTATCATTCATGAGGGCCGAGGTTAAAAGAGAAATTTCAGTTTGGTAGTTTCTCAATTCAGCCGCAAAAATGTCACTGTCTCTGGCTGGATCTATAAAGGCTGAAGAAGGCGGCCAGAAAAAAATAAAAAATGGGCAGGGTTTCATAAAGCTTTTGGTGGTGGTCAAAAGCTTTCTTATTTCCTCTCTATAGCTGTTAATTTAGCTTAAAATTAAACAACCAACCTGGCCTTGAATATCTCCAAGGAGGTTGTGGAGCACAGAATCACCCAATGTGATCTTCAACCACATTGGGTGATTCCGTGCTCCAGAACCTCCCTGGGCAACCTGTGCCAGTGTCTCACCACCCTCACTGCAAAGAACTTCTCCTTAAAATGTGGCTAACCCCTTCAAACTGACACGAGATCACCTTACAGGATGCACAGTGCCATTCTCTTCTGCTTCAGCTTTCCCACAGCTGCTCTGTAGAGAGAAAGGGGCTTTGATCTCCCAATGCTGACTTCAACTCAGGACACTACATTCTTGAATTGCATATCACAAATTAGGTGATGCAGTTCCTCTCTTTTTTTAGTGGAAGGAAATAAATTCATGCACTGAAAGTGATCGAAGGGCTTGGGGAACAGCTAGGTGAGAGGTCTGTGCTTCTGCTGTGGGTTTTACTCTATGGTACGAAGAGAAGGAGGAAAAACAACCCAAAAGGCACAGTCCAGATCAAGGTCTCCTCCCTGCTCTGCTTTGCTTCCAAAATTATTTAAAACCTATAACGGCTTAGGCTGGAAGGGACCTCAGAGTTCATCTCCTCCAACCTTCCCACCATGCCCAGGGACGCCTCTCAACAACACTCAGCTGCTCAAGGTCTCTTCCACCCCCCAGGCAGCAGGCAGCCACAGTCTCCCTGGGCAGCCTGTGCCGGACTCTCACCACCCTCACACTCAACAACTTCTTCCTCAGCTCCACTCTCAGCCTGCTCTGCCTCAGCTCCAAACCATTGCCCCTTTGTGCTTTAATTTAAGATGCTGGAAATGATTAGCGCTCCATAAAAGAGAAACAGACAGGAAAAATCCTGTTCTAACTATAACATCATGGACCTTTCCCCATCATGGATGGGGAAAATTATCTTAAATCCATGAACTCCAGCAGAACTTCATCAGTGTATTTTTTTATTGATAGGGAACTCTCTGAATCATACAATCATAGAATGGTAAGGTGGGAAGGGACCTCAAGGATCATCTAGTTCCAACCCCCTGCCATAGGCAGGGACACCTCCCACTAGTACAGGGAAGGATGATGTTTAACATCTTTGTCAGTGCCATGGACAGAGGAATCAGTGCAGCCTCTGCCAGTGTGCAGATGGCACCAAGCTGTGTGGCACTTGCTCGAGGGCAGGGATCCATCCAGAGGGACCTGGACAGGCTGCAGAGCTGTGCCCAGGCCAACCTCATGACATTCAGCAAGGCCAAGTGTAAGGTCCTACACCTGGGTAGGCACAATGCCAAGCACAGCTCCAGGCTGGGTGGGGAATGGCTGAGAGCAGCCCTGAGGAACAGGCCCTGGGGGTGTGGGGTGATGAAAAGCTCAAGATGAGGCTGCAGTGTGAGTGCAGCCCAGACAGCAACTGTGTGCTGGGCTGCAGCAAGAGCAGTGTGGGCAGCAGGGCAAGGGAGGGGATTGTGCCCCTTGGCTCTGCTCTCCTCAGACCCCAGCTGCAGTCCTGGGTGCAGTTCTGGAGCCCCCAGCACAGGAAGGACATGGAAGTGTTGGAGTGGGTCCAGAGGAGGCCACCAAGATGCTGAGAGGGCTGCAGCAGCTCTGCTGTGAGGACAGGCTGAGAGAGCTGGGGCTCTGCAGCTTGAAGAAGAGAAGGCTTCCAGGAGACCTTGGAGTGGCCTTGCAGGATCTGAAGGGGACTCCAGGAAGGCTGTGGAGGGACTATTGACAAGGTCTGGGAATGCCAAGCCAAGGGGCAATGGGTTTGAACTGGCAGAAGGGAGACTGAAACTGGATGTTAGGAGGAAGTTGTTTGCAGGGAGGGTGGTGAGAGTCTGGCACAGGTTGCCCAGGGAGGTTGTGGCTGCTCCCTCCCTGGAGGGGTTCAAGGCCAGGTTGGATGAGGCCTTGAGTGACCTGTGCTAGTGGGAGGTGTCCCTGCCTATGGCAGGGGGTTGGAACTGGATGAGCTTTGAGGTCCCTTCCAACCTTACCATTCTATGATGCTATGGCTAAATGTTCCTGCGGCATGGAGCTTCAGGTAACTGGTGTGTTTTTTTTAAGTATAGAAGAGGACAAATATGGTAATGATGAATGCTACACACCAAATATCCTCAATTTCTTTTTGTTTTAAGTTTCTTTGTGTTCTTAATTCTGATGTGGGCTAAAGAGTTTTAAAAAAACCCACACTTAGGAAAGCAAAAAAAGCCTTTTATGACAGCCTCTGTTCTCTCTCTTCCTCTCAAACATGTGAGCATGAAGTTCTGTTTCCTCAGGTATCACTCATTCCTTTTCAGGCTGCCACATACTTTGTTTTCACCAGAACAGAAGTTCTGATAAGGATTCCTCTGTTCCAAGGAAAATCCACACTGTATCCACAATCCCACATATTAACTCACTCCATCATTCAGCTGAAACCTTTGATAAGCAAGTTACAAATCCACTCCTGATAATCCTTGACTCCTGCAAATTTCTTCCTACTCAGTTTTGGAGAGGCCTCACAGGAGCAGCAGACAAATGCTCAGTCCGGGTGTTTCAAACTACATCCTGTAAATGCAACATCAGGGAATGGGATGTAGGACACAGTTCTGCATTCATTCAAGGGTGACCTCTTGAGCCACCTTTCCTTTTATAATTTAGCATATTCCCTCTCCCCTGGGGTGCAGCTGTGCTGCATTAAGCACACAGTGACAGTCCCCTGCAGCTCAGGGTGAAAACCTCCCATGCTGTGATCAGGTCAGGCCAGCAGGTGCACACTGTCTTGGTATTTGACATCTTATAAACATCCATGTCCTTAGGTTAGGTCTGCAAAGACCTTTTCATCTATTTTTCCTTTCGATGGTAACTGAAGTCCTTTCCATGGACAATGGCTCTTCTTTCCTTCTGCTTAGTCTGATGACTTAGTGAAAAGGATGTCTCGAGTGAAAGCTGAGCTGTGCTTGCAAAAGCAACCAGCTCTGGTTCTATGCTGAAAGCCTCACCTATTTGTGTTTGCCAGAGTGAGGCCCTCCTAACAGATCTATAAACAAATGGTCAATTGTTGATGTAAAAAGTATGTTCCAGTTCTTTGCCTCTGTGTAAAATTTAAAAGCAGGTACTGCAGATCACTTAATCTTTTGGATCAGATGATTCCTGAAATGTTGCCCAGTGAAAGTTTAACCAGTCACCCTTGATGGTAGAAAATGCATCTTTAGGACAAAGGCCACAGAGAGAGACACAAGAGGTTGAAGGCATAGAAGCATATCCTCATGAGCACTAAGCAATCCTTGTTGTTGGAGGACCAGATGGAATCATCATTTAGGTAGGTGTCATCAAAGTTGACAATCTTCAGGTCCTTCTGCAAGTACCTGGCACTCAGTTTGCTTACTGCTCGAGCAAAGGTGTACTTAGATGCACAGCTGTGTGCTGCCAGGCTGTACACTTGGTGGAAGTGCAGGTCAAAACAGGGATTATCCTGGGGGAAAAAAAAAAAAAAAAAGAGTGAAATCATTACAGCGCATTGCAGACGTTAGAAAGGCAATCTGGGCAATCTGGTGTTCTCTGTCCAGCTGCCTTCAGGGCTCTCTTAGTCTGAGAGACTATAAAGGATTATCCATGACCCAGCAATGTGTCCTTGAGGCCAAGAAGGCCAGTGGGGCCCTGGAGGGCATTCAGAAGAGTGTGACCAGCAGATCAAGAGAGGTTCTCCCCCTCCTCTAGTCTGCCTTAATGAGGCCCCACCTCATTATGCAAATACTGCATCCAGCTCTGGGCTCCCCAGTTGAAGAGGGACAGGGATCTGCTGCAGAGAGTCCAAGAGAGGGCTGCAAGGATGCTGGAGGGACTGCAGCACTGCCTGAAGAGGAGAGGCTGAGAGTCCTGGGGTTGTTCAGCATGGAGAGGAGAAGGCTGAGAGGGGATCTGAGCAATGTCTATAAATATCTGAGGGCTGGGGTTCAGGAAGGAAGGGACAGACACAGCCTCTGCTCACTTGTGACCTGGCATAGGACAAGGGGCAATGGATGGAAGCTGCAGCACAGGAGGTTCCAGCCCTGGATGGGCAACGGATGGAAGTTGCAGCAGAGGAAGTTCCACCTCAACATGAGGAAGAACTTCTTGACCATGAGGGTCCCAGAGCCCTGGCACAGGCTGCCCAGAGAGGTTGTGGAGTCTCCTTCTTTGGAGCCTTTGCAGCCCTGTCTGGATGTGTTCCTGTGCAACCTGTGCTAGATTCTGAAGTCCTGCTCTGGCAGGGGGGTTGGACTGGAAGATCTCCAGAGGCCCCTGCCAATCCCTCACATCCTGTGATCCTGCATCACTCTGCTGCCCGTACTAAGAGGTCTTTTAAAAGTTGACAAAGTAGCAGCTTCCAACTTGCTGCTGCCCTTTGCCATCAGGAGTTTTGCCTGAGCCTGATTTTCAGTCTGCCCAAGTGATAATGCTGCACTTCATTGGGAACCTTGGTTTGAAATGAACCCATTTGTCACATTGCCTAAAACACACCATGAAAAGCATTTGCCTTGGCCCATAACTATATATGTCAGTCAGAAGGAGAATATTGATTGCTCTTCCTGCCTGACTTGTAGCTCTTTGTGCTTTCTGGCTCCTTGGCACCATTCATCCTGCTAGGAACTAGAAAAATGCTATGGATATGAACAAGGAATATTTATAGCAATATTAATCCCCATATAATCATGAGTTTGAGGTTCATTAAGGCTTTTCTTTAATCAAAATGAGACAGATTTTGATCTGAGTTGTGGCAGGCTGAAGGGTCTCTGAAAGATACTTTGGCACCAGAGAAAAAAACTGAAGTAAATTCCTGCAGGCAAGTGATAAGGAAATCCTCTGCCTGCTTTGGCTGGGAAAGCAACAGGAATGTCTCCAGAAGCAGCACAACTTGGAGAGGGGGAAAAGCATTATTAGTTTGGGCTTCTTCCCCCCTCTGCAAAGAGCTTACTGGGTGCAGGGATACTCTGAACCTCAGCTGACCTCATCTCTCAGCTTCATGGCTTTAGACTTGAGGACAATGGACACAGCACAGGAGAACAACCACAACTGGTCATTTTCCTTAGAGAAAGGCTCTGAAATCTTTCTCATAGGCTTTTGATTTCCCTTTCACTAGCATAATGGAACCTGAGTTCTATTTTATGCTCATTCAGAAGCATTTTCAATAGAGAAAAAGTATTTTTTTTCCCTGGACTACATTTATTATGCATAGATATCTGTTAGGAAGTCTTTTCACACATGCAGCAGGATATTGCTCTTGCCATATTCTTCCAGCTTTTGTGAACCAGGATTTAATTCTGCTTTTTGTGGGTTTCTGTATTCATAGAATAGTTTAGGTTGGAAGGGACCTTGAAGAGCATCCAGTTCCAACACCCTCTTGCCAGGAGCAGGGACACCTTCCACTAGACCAAGTTGCTCAAGGCCTCATCCAGCCTGAACACAAACACCTCCAGGGAGGAGGCATTCACAACCTCCCTGGACAACCTGCTCCAATGTCTCACCACTCTCACTAGAAAGATTTCTTTGTAACATTCAATCTCAATCTGCCTTCCTTCCCTATCACTACAAACCCTGATAAAAAGTCCCTGCCTGGTAGGCCCCTTGAGGTGCAGGAAGGCTGCTCTAAGGCCTAGAGGTAGTGCTGCTTGTGGGGTCTCACAAGAGCAGAGCAGAGGGGCAGAATCACCTTCCCCAGCCTGCTGGTCATGCTTCTTTTGATGCATCCCAGGACATGGTTCCCTTCTGGGTTGCCAGCAACCATTGCTGACTCATATTCAGTGTTTCACCAACTGACACCCAAGTATTTCTCCTTGAGACTGCTCAAGCCATTCCTCCCCCAGACTATATTGGTGTTTGCCCCAACCCAGGTATAGGACCTTGCACTTGGCCTCATTTTACCCTTCTGAAGTATCTGAGAGATTAGGACTTCGTTTTAGCAGTAAATCAGCCTGATCTAGACAAAGCTGTTTCCTATTAACACATAAAAATACACAGATCTTTAACTGTTCATCTGGGGAGATGAAAAGCTCAAGATGAGGCTGCAGTGTGAGTGCAGCCCAGACAGCAACTGTGTGCTGGGCTGCAGCAAGAGCAGTGTGGGCAGCAGGGCAAGGGAGGGCATTCTGCCCCTTTGCTCTGCTCTCCTCACACCCCACCTGCAGGCCTGTGCGCAGTTCTGGAGCCCCCAGCACAGGAAGGACATGGAAGTGTTGGAGCCAGTGCAGAGGAGGCCACCAAGATGCTGAGAGAGCTGCAGCAGTTCTGCTGTGAGGACAGGCTGAGAGAGTTGGGGCTCTGCAGCCCTGAGAAGAGAAGGCTTCCAGGACACCTTGGAGTGGCCTTCCAGGATCTGAAGGGGGCTCCAGGAAGGCTGGGGAGGTACTACTGACAAGGTCTGGGAATGCCAGGACAAGGGGCAATGGGTTTGAAGTGGCAGAGGGGAGATTGAAAGTGGATGTTAGGAGGAAGTTGTTTGCAGGGAGGGTGGTGAGACACTGGCACAGGTTGCTCAGGGATGTTGCAGAGCACAGAAGCTCCTGATGTGATCTTTGATCACATTGGGTGATTCTGTGCTCCACAACCTCCTTGGAAGTGTTCAAGGCCAGGCTGGATGAGACCTTGAGTGACCTGTACTAGTGGGAGGTGTCCCTGCCTATGGCAGGGGCTTGGAACTGGATGATCTTTGAGGTCCCTTCCAACCTTCCCACTCTATGATTCTATAAATATGAGTGCATTTGGTGAGCTGGTAGCCCAAACAATGCACCTGCAAGACACTGTCACACAGAGAAGAGTTCCCTGCATTCAAATAGTCACATTCTCCATTCCAGCATCTAGTGAAATGCTGTTTCCAAACACTCATTAAAATCCATGGGATTAACTCCATTTCCCACCACGAGCTGCAGGTGGAGACGTTTTAAATCCCCTTTTGGGTCCAGCTCATCCAAGTTGGACAAGGTCTTGAGTGACCTGTACCAGTGGGAGGTGTCCCTGCCTATGGCAGGGGGTTGGAATTGGATGATCCTTGAGGTCCCTTCCAACCTTACCATTCTATGATTCTATCCCTCAGATCTCAATCAGAGAGATGAAGATTACAAG
The DNA here is from genome assembly GCA_013399775.1 of Semnornis frantzii. Lineage (NCBI taxonomy): Eukaryota > Metazoa > Chordata > Aves > Piciformes > Ramphastidae > Semnornis > Semnornis frantzii. The sequence goes on from VWYK01012371.1 coordinate 43,341, forward strand.
CAAGAAAATCTCTTTCCTCCTTCTATCCCAGGACTGCAAATGCAACACGGAGCCTTTCAATGCAGCAAATCCAACGTTCCTTGGAGGTTTGATTTAGGTTTGGGTTTGTTTTTTTTTACATAACTTTATCTTCCAGACAGTGCACTTTAACTGCATTTTAATGCTTGTATCCCAGATTTCAACACAAGTGAAGCATGCTCTATAAATTTAATTAAACACACAACACTTACAGCATCTGCTTCTTTCCCATCAATCATCTCCAGGTCTTTCAAAAACCACTTTTCAACTATTTCATATTTCTCCTCTGGCTCCACTCGCAGGTGTCTAACCATGCAGATTTCCACTTCCTCACTTTTAGTCACTGCAAGAAAAACAAACAACCAAGTTTAGATATGAAAGCACTTCCAGTGATAGCAGACTTAATCAGACTTACATTCTAGATAATGTCAGTGGTGGCAGGCAGGGCTGTAAAGGGACTGGACTCAACTTTATGGGTTTGAACTGGCAGAAGGGAGGTTGAAACTGGATGTTAGGAGTAAGTTCTTTGCAGTGAGGGTGGTGAGACACTGGCACTGGACCCTTGTCCTGGTGTTCCAAGACCTTGTCAATAGT
>VWYK01012374.1:31401-48302 GCA_013399775.1 Semnornis frantzii
GGGGCTCCCCTGGCGCTGGGCCAGACGGCACCGGCGACGCAGTGCGGCCGCAGAGCGCGTGCGCGGCGGCCAGGGCTTCCCCGCAATGCGCGGAGCTCCGTGGGCGGCGCCGGGAGTAGCAGCTCAGGTTATGCTTCGGCGCGGGCTGCGCCGGGGGCTCCGCTGGGGCCACTGCGGCTCAGTGCTCCGGCGGGCGCGATCCGTTCGAGTCTTTGCTCGGCTGCTGCTCAGAGCTTGCCGGACTCCCGGCTCGCCGCCGCCGGCTACTCCGTGCTTTGTCGCGGCCTGCGCTTCCTTCGCTTGCAGAGGTGGAAGAGAACCACAGGCGCCTTCGTTGCTAAGGCGCAATCTCACAGCCGGCCATGCTCGCAAGCGGTTGCTCCGCGCATGGTCCAGGTCCGGGCAGGGGCATACAGCCCTGTCCGCAGCATCTACGCCTTGTGGCCTTGTCCCCCCAGAATGCGCAAAGCGAGGCCGCACACCACGGGCGCCAGGCACTTCTTTTTGCTTTGAGAAGGCGGTTGTGTAGATGACAGTGCTAGGCTCTGTCGCCTTTGTGATCTGTAGCCAAGTTGCCAGCAACTGCGGGGCTCTATCTGCCCACTTACAGAAGATTTAAACCTGTCGTGTACTCTTTTTACTGAGCTGCTACGTTTAGGTGCCTCATCAGTAATACCATGCAGCCCCCCCCGCACCGCCGCATTCCCTCCTTAAAATCAGTTACGGGTTGCAGCTAAGCAGTGCCTCTAGGAAAAGTGTAGAAAGCTCTCACTTGGCACCTTGTGTTACACAATGGCAGCTAATACATATCTGTTCTTTGGTACTCATTATGGAGAGAAATCTTGGCGGCTTTCAAATGTCAGTGCACCAGGCCAAAGCTCTACTTTGTTATTTGGTGTTTTTCATTTTTTAAAACAAATCTCTGCTGAAGATTTTGAGAAGTCCCATACATAATGATTACAGCTAGTCTCTGCTTTCTGCCCACCTCTCATAGGTTGAAGCCCTGTTAGGGGACAGTAGGAGAACTTGACTTTTTCTGCTAACACTGTAGAAAGTTAGACATCTTGAGTAAATCGATAACTGAGATTCTCATCGTTGTCAATGGAGCAAAGCAGGACCTGCAGAAGCTGATTTACCCTACCTCATTTATATACTTGTCCTTAATGAGTTTGATCTCTCTATATAAATGTCTCACAGATGATTACAGAAAGCTTCTAGATATTTTTTCCTGGATCCAGATGTAGCCTCTTTGACAGTTAAAATGTAGCTGAGATAAATTCTGGGTTTTGTTTTGCTTGTTTTCTTAGTAGAAGTTAATACAAAGTATTTTAGATTCAGCTCATGTAACTCATGGTGGTTTTTAACTTTTTGTTTTTAATGTACACTTTTAATGTACCCTCATACCAAGGAATACCAAAACATCATGGTGTCTTAACAAAAGGTTTCCACATAATTATGGCTTTGTCTCCCAATTATTTTTCATAACTGCTGCTTTTCACAACCGCAGCTTATTTCCAGGCCTTGCCAACCTATTTTGTGACTAAAAGTGTTCAGTGTTACCCTAGGCACTGGATACAACCGAGTTAAACTCTGAATACATAAAAACCTGGCCACCTTTACTATTTTTGTAGTTTGTCTGGTGTTCTGATATTAATTTTCTTTTAATTTGAGACACTTTCACTTTATCCATGAACGCAGTTTCCTTGTGTCTGGAATGCACACTGTCTTTTGGTGAAGTCGCATCATTTTCTTCTAGGAATGTTGTTTTTGCTTGGATGTGTAATAATAACTGCAACAATAATTTCTCTAGGTCTCTCTCTAGCTCTTGCTTGTCTTTATCCAATTATCTCGTTCTGTTTTCTCTGTTTCTCTTGGGTACTGTTTTTAATATCCCAGACAGTAAAACACATTTACAAATATACCCCTTTAAAAAGTTTTCATATTCTCTAATTTTATCTTTGTCTATTATGTTGTATTATTCTATAAACCTGAAAAGTCAGGAACAGAGACAGTCTTTCAGCTTTTTATGGAAATGTTGCAGTGTTGTTTCTTCCCTCTCAGTTGCTCAGAACCAAGCCATTTGACTTGAAAAGCTGTGTTACTTTAATGTATTATACTGTGGGGCATTCCACAGGTATTTTAAACTTGCTTATTATTAGTTTTGCTTTCTGTGGAGTTATATTCATTGCAATAAAAGTCTAGCACATTTAGGTAGGGGCACAGAGGGACCAGATACAAATGCACTCGTAGTTTAAAATGAAACAAACAAAGAAACAACAAAACCCCAAACACTTAAATTGAAGCCCCTTTTTCAATCCTGGGAGGAATGAGGAAGAGTTTTTTAGCAGCACTTTTTGAACGCATGGCTTTACTCTAATGGCCGAGGCAGATGTCGCTGTGCTTGCTGCAGAATTTTTACCCCATCCTGGTATGCGACTCTTGGTTCTGCAACCAGCCCTGAAGCGTCACATCCCTTGTCTGCAGCGGGATTCTCTATCCACAAGAGGGAACTCTTCCCTGTGATTACTGGAGGAGCTGGGCGTGGTCTACAAACATTAAATAGAGCAGGGGTTGTGTAAGAATCAGGTTGGGTGGTTTATTATTATTATTGATCTCTCAGACATTACAGTTGACCAGAAAGGTGACGTCACCGATTTCCCTCTGAAATCTAAGGCAGCTGAGGGTTTTTCCCTTAGGCTTTTATGCTCTGATTTAAACAAATCCTTCAAAAATGTTTCATTTGGGATGCATGATTAAATAGACTTCAAAAGATTCTAAAGGTTGTGTCATTGTGGAGTTGCTATACACTGCTTAAAGTATTCAAGCATTTTCCCCAGCACCTAAGAGAAGGACATAAAGGTTCAGCACGCTCAAAACATAAGAGGAAAAGCATCACAGTAAATCACTATAGAAGTAAAGCTTCCGTTGCCCATTTTTATTATTTATTATCATGTTTGGTCCTCTTCAAAGTCATTGCAAGCCTTATTTCCTACAGGAATCTAACAGATCTTTCCTTATTGGGCTGCAATATATGAAGTCAGGTACAAATGCACTGTGAACAGAAGGGCTGCAAGCACTGCAGTGGGTAGCTGTGACTCTAGAGTTGTTATAGAACGCTGGGGTTGGAAGTGACCACCTCTGGAGATTATGGAGTCCAACCCCCCTGCCAAAGCAGGTTCATCTAGAGCAGATCACACAGGAATGCATCCAGACAGGTTTTGAAAAGTCTCTAGAGAAGGCAACGCCACAACCTCTGGACAGCTTGCTCCAGTACCCTCACAGCAAAGGAGTTCTTCCTCATGCTGAGATGGAACTTCCTGCATTCCAGTTTGTGTCTACTGCCCCTTGCCCTATCACTGAACATCACTGAAGAGACTGTCTCTGTCTTCTTGATACTTCTAGCCAAGCACTGTTAAAAGCCTACATAATTAAACATTCTTTTAAAAAATTCTGCCTTGTGTTGCCACATTTGGAAAGTGGCGTCCCAATGCAGCAAAATCCTTGGATGTGTGTGATTTTAGGGATAAAATTAGTTGTGGTGGGTTTTTTGCTTTCTCAGATCCTCAGAGCACAGCCGAATTATCCATTTACACACTCAAACTGAAGTGTGTACTTGAGCACTTTTCTAAATTACAGCCAGTATGAGGCAAGTCTGCAGCATTTATTTTTAAATAACATAACAAATGGGAGCTGCAAGAAGGACAATTACTGTCTGTCATGCAAATACTGAAGTGCTGTGATTCAGCCTGACTGCAAAAGGTTTGGGAGTTAGGCAGCAAAACACTAGCAATTCATTGCAGAAATAACTATGAGCTCTTAACTGCTATCCTTTTCTCCTTCACCTGGTATATCTGTGCAGAATACTCTCCCTCTTCCTTTGATGCTTCATTAAGAGAACAAAACCAACTGGCTGCTGCATGCTCAAGCTGTTATACAAGGATAGCAGCTTACTCCTCTGATGATGTTTGGTTTGTTTGGGGCTTGCTTTTCTTCCCCCCCCCCCCCCACTCCCAGGGCAGTGCTGATAGGAAGTAGCCTGAGAAGATGGCTGTGTTATTACAGCAGTCTATGTCCATGTCATATTCTCTCCAGCCTCTAATAAGAATTTCATGTTGGGTGACTGGCTGATAACTAAATCATAGTAGTGAAGGGAGATTCTACCTCATCCTGTAGAGGCAATTAATTGACATTCACTTCACAACAGCAACCCACCAGCCACAGACACGATACCCTCTCACATGTGCTGTTTGTAAATGATCACTCACTTCTTTCTTGTGCACAGGTGGTTTTTCCTTTTCCACTACTCAGCGTCCTATGGTATCCTAGTACATGCTTAGGCATTGTAGGTGAAATCATGCACACACATACATAAACCATTACATCTCTCTCTCTCTCTCTATATATATATATATATATACACACATATATTTTTTTTTAATTACCTAAAGAAAGCCAAAGCACACAAACAGTTCAAAGGCAGACCTCTAACCTGCTCATCTTGTGATGGTAAAATGCAGCAGAAAGCTGCAGAATATCATGTAGTGACCACAATAGCCATAGTCACTCTGGCAAATAAAGTAGGCCAAGGCTTCTCTTCCCTCTGGAGATTCCATCTCCACCTCTGTTCTGCCTCTAAAGGAAAACAGGATGGGTTTTTCCAGACTATTAGAGACACCAGTCCCTGGGCTGCATGACTCACATGAACTGTGCTTGGGCCCACAGACTGTTCTGCAGAGCAAACTAATGACTCTGGAGTGTGGACAGCCATGGAGCTGTGCCAGGTGCATGACCCAGCTAATAATGGTCTTAACCATATGGGAATCCTACATCTTTTTGTAATACCTAAAAAGAGGAGGAATCACTTTTTAATCCGTTTAAAGTTCCTGGATGCGTTTCTTAAGAGATTAAGTCTGTCACTTAGAGAATAGTTTAAGTCTTAAAAATAGCATTTAAAAAAAATTTCTGGCTCTTCCCAAAATAAACATGGGTTTTATTTTGTTGTGCTTCCCTATGGAGCTAGCCAGATGTATAAATCCTATCTTAAATAAGTCAGGATGAGAGTTTAATGGAAGTTTGAATTAAGATTGGTAAGAATATGTATCTTGTGGATTTCTTGAGTAGGAGCAACAGGGCAGAGGTCAAGTATTGACAACTATATTATTCAGAAACATTCCAGTTATTCTGCCTTTCCTCATGGATGTTACCAGCATTCATCCTGTATTTGATGGACTGGTACATGGAGTAAATAAGATGATGAGTTGCCCCAAATTTGTATTCTATAGCAATTAAAAATGCAGTGCCCGATACTACTTGGAATCAAAAGGGATTTTGAAATGCACATATTGCCAAATACCTTTCTTCTTCTCACTTATTTTACACATTTTTAAGGAGAGTCCATCACCTATCACTACGTCTGGCAGCTAGTTTATATGTAAGAACTATCATTTGGCTTTCTCATGCTTTATTTTTAGCTGGCAAATATTTTTCCCCCCAGGTTTGCTTTCACAAGTGCTGATATACATATTGCTGCAATCACCAGGGTGAACATGAGCAATGTTGTGACCACCTACAACCCTGCACTACAATAGATACTCTCCTCTTACTACATTCTTGTTTTTAAACTGTCCTTCCAGCAGCCTTGCTATCATCTGCAGTGATTGCTAGAAGTTCAATAAGCTACAGCCTTTTTCCTCCTCCAGTTTTAGTATACTTTGTTTTATCCATAATTGTCCCTTAAAATTGTGCATATTTCTTTCATGGTTTCCAGGTAAGGGGACAGTTTTATTTCATTTCACCCATTCCTTCTTTTCCTTTAAAAATACAGAATAGAGTGTGATGGGGGGGGGGAAGGGGAAAGAACTTCCCTCAGAAAGCAAGTTGTAGTGAAACTAAGCTTGCATTTTCTATGTGTGTCAGTGCTGCTTCTGGCTCAGTATCCATGGAAACCTAATTTCCCATCCTACTGCAGGAATTAGTTGAAGATCCCAAACCACTTGTTCAGAGAATCACTGTGATATAATTCACATGAGGCTATCAGGCTCAGTCTATTATCTCAGATGCTCTTTTCATTACTTTTTATCAGAACAAAAGGCTGAATTAGCTTTCATCAATTTACCAAANAATAATCCCTGAAGCACATCTTGGTACTTGAACAGAAAAAAAAAAGAAAAAAAAAAAAAAAAGAAGCCCATCTAAATCTTTACCTCCTCAAACTAGGGCACTGCACATAAAGGCTACACCTTGGAAAACAGTGATTTCAAACGGAGCTTGGCCAAAATATCGACAATAGGAAATGACACACGGTTGGAGCACTCTATGCACATCTCCTTTCCTACATCATACATTGAGCTCTGTTTTTCTTCACCTATATTAGAGATGCTTTGATTAGCTTCAGGAAAGTCACTGTCCACTCTTCAGTATCAGAACATACCTTCCTTCTCCATCATTCATTGTTCTAGGATATACATGCAAAGCTTTAAAGAAAATGGGACCAGATTTCTCTGAAGGCTTTCTGTTAATTACAAACATCAGCATGTCAAGTTCCCACAAAGCCTGCCCCAGGATCACCCATCACAGGGTATCTACTTTTGCACTTTCCTCTCACTTTTATTTCCTGCTTAATTTCCCAGCTTCTCTCCCCATTCCCTTTATCTCTCCCTGACCTCCAAACCGTCTTCTCTACTCATTGATTTTCTCTATTTTCATCTTTCTGATAACTTTGTATTTAGCAGCTAGTCCTTTTGTAACCATGACAACTACATCATGATGTCAGCATAGGATCTCACTACTATCTGAGGAACCGGATCTCATTAAATGCAAGGAATACTGCTCAAGCTGACATTTAGTGCCATGTATCCAGAGGAGGAGCTTTGTTTGGAACATTCTATATTTTGTCTGTGAGTCAGGAAAGGCTCAACATCAGAAATGTGAAGCCGGGTTGGCCGCACCACAGAGCTGAGGTAACTCAGGAGTTGAGTCCTGGCGGTTTTTTGGGGGAAAGGTTTGAAGTTTGCCTTGGGAACAACAGGAAATTTCTGGGGCTGGGCCAATTTCTTGGGCCTAGTCTGGCTAACATTACTTCCAGAATTCTTGCGATTGCAGGTGGGTTGGGACGAGAAAGGAAGGAAAAGCAGTCATTGTTTCCTGAGATTGTTTTTGCTTTATCATTTTCCATAATATTCTGACTTTGAATTATTAAGAATGCTGCAAAACAAATCAAACATTTGAACTGAAATCTGATAAAATCCTTAATTTTACACGTGTTGCAGCCAAGAATTCCACAAATCAGCAATTACAGTGTTAAAAACTCCTATGCATTTAGAGACAGAAGGAGCAAAATTCACTTTTTCTTATTCCCAGAGTAAGCCCAGGGAATTAATTTTCATATTACATAAGAGTTTAACAATACCTCCTCTTTTAAAGAGAACAGGAGGAAATATAGTGTGGCTGTACTGCACTCATTCTCTTAACCTTCCCATTTGCATTCCTGACTTTTATTTTTAGATATTCAATTTCAATGGTACATGAACAGGAGGCCTTTTTTTTCTTTTTTTTTTATTGCCTTCAAGAACATTTTAGGTATGTTGAAAAATAAATGTTAGAGCCATTTTAGCTAGCTAATCTCCTGCCCTACCTCCTCTCAGCATGTTCCTGAACATACATAATTTATCTTTTATTTATTTTCCAAGGTTGATCTATGCCAAAAATTTCAAAATAAAGCATAGGTTTTGCTTCAAAGAAAATCTGAAGGTTAAAAATTACTTGAGTCAATTAAAAGATAACCCAATGTTTAAGTACACAGCAAGTTAAAAATCATCACCTCCTGACAGGAAAAGTCTTACAGTAGAAGAGTGTAGACTTAGGGGTTTTACTAAGCCCAGCTTGTAAAAGCTGAGGAAAGAAGTTAATAAACTAAACCACAGTACAGATGCATCACTAGAGGCAAGAGTCCCTTCCACCTTGACTGAACCTGGCCAACTCTGGACTGTATCCTTATCCTGATCTTTGGTTTGCTTAAACTGCTCTATTACAGAATATTAAAGAGCTTTTACCCTAGGCTGAGCAAGAACTCTGCAATCAACTTGACTAAAAGCTCACTGCTGCTTCCTCATTAATATGCCAGAAGGCCTGTGTGACATTTCTATGGAATGTCTCCATTCTCTTGAGATTGATGATTCAGTGCAGAGCTGCTTGGAATTTCTACGAAAACTTCATCCCTCCTCACTTCTCAAATGGCTTCCTTTTACTAGCCTGTCAAGCTAAACTAAGTGCTTTGTGTGCAATAACAAGGGGAAGGATGGAAATTTCACAGCACAATGTATTAGGCAGCCCACTAGAAAGAGGGAGCTGCATTTTCAAGAGCAGTGCGAAATGTATCCTCCATGTTTAACTCCTCCTTTTTTTCTGCAGCTAGAGAAAAAAAACACAGCCAAATTTTAAGATGCACAGTGAGTAACACTCAAGCTAAAGGACCTATCAGTTAAGATCTCTGTAAGTTCAGTTTGATGAACTTTATTCCTTACTTGATCTCTTTCATGAAACTACAGCAGGGAAAAAACTGTATTTAGAACAGCTTTAGCTAGTAACTGGCAGAACAGATGTGAAAGAACTGAAAGTCTCCAAGCAACTATTAAACCACAGGCTTATTTTGGTTTTCACAACACTGCAGAGTCTAGAGATTAGTCTCATCCACCTTGAATACTGTGCCCAGTTCTGTTGTCTCCATCATAAGAAGGACACAGAACTGTTGGATCAAGTCCAGAAGAGGGCCACAAAGGGCTGGAACACCTCTGCTATGAGGATAGGCTGAAACACCTGGGGTTCTTCAGCCTGGAGATGAGTCTGGAGGGACCTTACAGCTGCTTTCCAGTACCTGAAGGGATGCTACAGGAAGGCTGGAGAGGGACTGTTCATAAGGGTGTCTAGTAATAGGACAAGGAAGAATGGTTTAAGCTGAGGAGAATAGGTTTAAATTGGATCTTAAGAAGTTCTTCAGTACAAGGGTGGTGAGACTCTGGAATAGGCTGCCCAGAAAGGTTGTGGATGCTGCCCCTCTGGAGGTGTTCAAGGCCAGGTCGGATGAGGCCTTGAGCAGCTAAGCTAGTTGAGAGGCATCCCTGCCTACGGCAGGGAGGTCGGAGTAGATGATCTCTAAGGCCCCTTCCAACCTAAGCCGTTCTATGATATGACATAAAATTACATACTTTAATTTCCCTCACAAGCAATTTCAGAAGAAACAGCAATTTTATTAAGAACTTTTACCACATTTAATTATAGATCCAGATATTTAATTTTCTAACAATTATGTTGAGAAAGACCTAGAAAGATAACAAAAGTGCTGCTGAAGAAGAGAGCAGAATATTTTAAGACCTGAGACACTTCAGAGTCATTATTGAATCGTATAATAAATCCACAATTAATGCAACTCAAGATGCAATGTAAAAGCTGCTGGACATTGGTTTTTATATCTAAGAACTCTGATACCTAACTGCTACATTCTGTTTGATTTCAGGGCTACAGGACGACATCGTCAGAGGGTTAAAGAAAAATCATGGCAATAAATCATTTAGAAGAAAAGAAAAAAAGGCAATTTGAAAGTACTATCTTCCAAGAAGAAACAATGTCTTTAATCATGTGGAAAGAACGCCAGACACATTATGTACTCAGCAGAAAGAAATCAGTGGATCAGTATTTGACATATATTACGGGCTCAAGAAGTCATTCTGCTTTTTAGGAGTCTATGTTTATTGCTGAATACTTCTGCAATAAACCCAGGCTCAGGCAAAATGTACAAAAGTCAAGTTGTGTTTTGATCTATGCCAAAAATTCCAAAATAAAGCACAGGTTTTGCTTCAAAGAAAATTTGAAGGTAAAAATTAGTCTATTAAAAGATAACCCAATGTTTAAGTATACAGCAAGTTAAAAATCATCTCCTCCATTTTCAAGTCAAGAGTGTATTTAAAGGTTTAGGTATGTAATTGTCAAATACCAGCTTTTATGTCCACAAATCCACCTCAGATGTGTGACTGAGATGCATTGCAGTACAGGAATGCCAGCATTAAATCAGAATTAAGTGAGTAACTTGAACTAAAGAATCTAATCAATTATTTAGTTTCTATTTTGTGTCATTCTAAACAGACCAGGTCCAGCTGCCATAGTCCTAATTGTTTATCATCTTTGAGTTGCTTCTTCATGGTGAATGTTTTCTTCTACCACAAGTACACCTGTGTACAGTGACTTCAGTCAGTGTATGTTCCTCTTTGCTGTATCTACATGCTGATTGATAAGGTTTTCCCTCCCTGCTTCTCGCTGTTGCTTTTTGACTGCATGGAAATCCACCAGAAATCCCAGCACAGCAGTTGGCTCACTTTCTGAGAACAAATCCACCTTACTTTGGTGGGACTGTTTTGCCCTTTTGAGAGCTGCATGAAGGCAAATCTTGTGAAATTCAGTAAGGGCAAGTGCAGAGTTGCATCAGGAGAGGAATAACACCAGGCACCAGTACGGACTAGGGGCTGTCCTGCTGGAAAGCAGCCCCATGGAGAAAGACCTCGGAGTCCTAGGGGACAGCAATGTGCACTTGCAGCCAGAAGGGCCAACAGCATCCTGAGGTCCATCACAAGTGTATCCAGCAGGTCTACAGAGGTTAACTGCCCCTTCTGCTCTGCCCTGCACACTTGAAATACTGTGTCCAGTTCTGGGCTCCTTAATTCAAGAGAGACAGGGATCTGCTGGAGAGAGTCCAACAGAGAGCTATAAGGATGACTAGGGGACTTGAGCATCCCTGCTATGAAGACTGAGAGACCTGGGGCTGTCTAGAGAAGAGAAGGCGATGTCTATAAATATCTGAGGGGTGGGTGTCAAGTTGAAGGTGCCAGGCTCTTTTCAGTGGTGCCCAGCAACAGGACAAGGAACAACAAGTACAAGCCAGAACACAGGAGGTTCCACCTCAACACAAGGGAGCACTTCTTTATGGTGAGGGTGATAGAGCATGAGAACAGGCTGCCCAGAGAGGCTGCGGAGTTTCCTTCTCTGAAGACTTTCAAAACCTGCCTGGATGTGTTCCTGCATGGCCTGCCCTAGGTGATCCTGCTTTGGCAGGCAGGTTGGACTCGATCTCTGGAGGTCCCTTCCAACCTCTAACATTCCATGATTATGACAGCTTTTTCTGCAAGCAGAGCACAGCAGCATTTGCAACATCTTTTACTATGATGATGGCAGAAGCTCCATAGCAACAGCATGTTTGAATTCCTACCAGAGCCACATTGCTCCTATACTGTCTAACAGGTAAACTGGTTTTGATACATACAATCACAGTTATGTAGTTTCTGTGCTAAAGAATTTATTCTGATTAAGAAAGTTTTAACTGAAGAGCTGTGTTTATCCATTGTTAGTACAAGGTTTCACTGTTCCAGCTTTACTGGAGTTTAGAATGACAGTATTTCTCTGGTGCTAAGAAGCTGGACCTTCTGGCTCCCTTCACCTGAAATTCACTCATACACAAATACAGAGAAAACTTTTGTAGGGTATGAGTAGAGTTTCTTGTAGAAATTCTGATCCTTTTCTTTACATACACCCACTTCAAAAGTGTCTGCACTCACTTAACACTATCCAAGAAAGGCTTGTCACAAAGTACACACAAACTGAAAGAGATTAGATAAGAAGCAGCCAAATAGCTGGGCACAATTGTATGCAATATAACTATTAATACACATTAAGACTAAACCCACCATGGATATACTGTTGTACCCCTGATACTGCCACTTACAGCTGCTACTAAGAGGCTCTAAAATGAAACTTAAGTGTTTCACTGATCATTGCCTGTAGCATGATCCATTAGAAAGAACATGAGACCTGATTTGACATGTGAACTCCAAGGCAGAAGCACAGATTGATCATACTCAACACACCTCATTGCTTTGTATCCTTGTTTTCATTTCAATCCTTGTTTTGTGTAGCCAAATTACAAATATTATTTAGAAACAATTCTAATTGTTCCTCTATGCTAGGAAGAATGCAGATCATCTCCCCTCCAATTAACCAGTAGACAAAAAAAACAGACCAGCTTCCAACAGGTAACTACTCCCACTGCATGGAAAGTCAGCCTGAGAACTGCACACATCTCCTGCTGAATGGGCAGAGTTTTGTTTCAAAGCTTAATGGTTATCCACATTATTAACTAATGACAGCTCTAGTGACTCAACACCATAAACCAGGATGAATGCTGCTGACCAGATAAGCACCTCTGGGCTCCAGAAGGATTATCTCTGTTGCTGCTCTAGCAGACTAGGCTGCTTGCCAACCATCTCTAACCTATCACTCACGACTCACAAATTCAGTGGTACTTTATGCTTGAGCCTGCTAACCCAGGAGGAGATGAAATCCAAGAGCTGCCAATTCTAACCAATGAGCAAACTCAAAGTCCAAACCTGTGCAACTGACAAACTGCTCCTGCAGCCATCCTGCATAGGTCAGGATCTGTTGTACCATATTTGGATGTATAATGAATACAGGAATAGACACTTGTCCTCTGGGAAAAGTGGGGATGTGAAATGTCACAGACATATACAGAGAACAAGAGAAGCACTTTTTTTTTTTTCCTTGCATACACAAAAACACAGACAAGCACTTTCTATTTACTCCCATAAAGTTTTCAGCTTCTGACTGCTGGGGCTGGGATTCCCAGTTGGCTGACACAGAAGCAGCTGCAAATCTGCCTCCTTTATGAGGATACCCAGAGAGGCATAAAGGCTGGCAGGTTTGACATTCATAGCATTGGCAGGAAAAACTGACAGCAAGGGGGGAAAAGAGAAAGGCTCCACCTACACCAGAGTCCCAAAGGAAGCTACACTTGAGGGGAAAAGCAAGCTAAGCTGGATTTCAAAGTCAAAAGGTTTTCAACTCAATCAAAACCAGAGATTCAGCCCATTATTGCTGTTATTAAGTTCCAGCTAGAAACCACAGTCCATCAGCTTGAGACCCCAGTACTGTCCAAAATAGCAAGCAGAAAGACACCAGCAGAACCCTGTTAGCTGAATGCCTCTTTGAGCCCAGTCACTACAACTGCCAGCACTGACTACCCACGGTACTCATTCACAGGGCCTGTGAAGAACCAGCTGTCAACAACTGCAGAAAATTCTTCTCATGGTCCTTTTTTTTTCTTTTTTTTTTAATAATTTCACACTGTCTGCACCACAGACTTTTCAGTCAGTAAAATGAGTTCTTGCTACCTGCCCAACAAGACTGCAATTATTTCCTCATCAATCTAACATTCCATGCCTGGGTACAGTAGCTCTGTAGTACTGACTAAACGTTCATGCTTCTGCACCCAGAAGCAGATATTCACAATACTCTAACTTTGCACATAGAAATTCTTTCAATCAGAAGTTATTTTCAGTTGCAATTTAGGCTGTCTCCTGGATATGTGACAATGCTAACATCTGAGTCTACAGGGATCTGTACCTGCTGAAGCAACAGGGCTGCTTAACAAATACACTTATAACATGAAACCAAGTCCACATGAGGAGTGGACACAACCTGAGATACAATAAAAAAATAAAAAAACCAAAACCAGCCAGGACAAATCAGATTCTCAAAGGTTGCTTTGATTTTTAACACCACAGAAATAGCAGGACTCAGTATTAATTTTCATATCTTTATTCAACAAAGGAGAGGAGGGAAAGGCGGAAGACCAAACACATGAGAAAGACATAGAGATAAATTAAAACAATTTAAGAGCACAGTTTGAGAAGATAACAAAACAGCAGCCTTTTAATGAAAAATATTCACAGGCATCAAGAAGAAGAAACTAGGACAGGGAGTGGGAGGAAACTATGTAAACTCAATAACAACAACGAAAAGATATACCTGAAACTCATAAACCTCTAAATCTATTCTAATGACAAGTAGGAGTTTTCAATTGAAATTATCCAAGATATTGATCTGTCAAAATAAGATGGAAGCAGTAAGTGAATAAATAACTTCCAGAAGCTATCTCCCCTACCCAAATCAATTACTAGGCAAATAACTTTTGTCTAGAGGCGCCACCATTTATGTGTTCAGCTATGCCTGCAGCACCACTTACAAAGACTCACACAGAACAGCAGCAATATGTAATACTCCAAATTTAGTCCTTGGATGACGGTTTGTTCCTGGGGTGGGCTTTTTTGGTTCTTTTTTCTTTCTTTTTTTTTTTTTTTTGTCAGCTACTACCATCTTCAGCAAGTAGATACAGCCTGAACAGACAAAATACAAGAAGCTTTTCCAAATACTTTTTAACCCTAACAAAAGGGCTGTATTTACAGGTTCACAGCCCATATGCCTCAGAGGGGAACTTGGCCAGCAAAGCTGCTTCTAGCAGAAATGTCAAAATAACAAGAGAAGAGAAATAAGCATTAGCTGCCACCCTGTGGAATAAAAGCACATCTGCATCTATAAAACCTTTTGTGTAGGGAGAAATGGAAGGAAAATGTGTCTTCTGAAATAGGAGAAAATAAATGAGAGCAAAAAAAGTATCAAAGATATAATAAACAATTCTCTTCAACGACGTTCCATAAAGTAGGAAGATCCTAGAAGGAGTCTAGGATTAGGACTGTATCAAGGTTTCTACAGTTAAGTCATTATTCTGCAGCAGGTGACCAAACTTTTAATGACACTACAAAACACAAGTGAAAGAGTTCAAACTTCCTGTCTCCAGCCTCCCCCAGTAACCCATGCATTTCACATCACTGCGCTTCAGAGAATGGGTAAAAACAGGACAGCAATGTCTGCTAATTCTAGAGTGCACACTGCCATCAGACTGAACAGTATCAGAGACAGGAAACTGCACTCAGGCTGGGCTGGTTTTTTCATTTTTCCCTTTTCTGAGGTAATGGCCTCTGAGCACCACAGTGGCTCCACTCATCAACTACTGTATTCCTGTATCAGCTACAGAATGGTCACAACATCTGGCTTTTACACAGATTTCCCTTCAGTTTAGATTGTATATAACTCAAGATACTCATTGCCCCTAATTAGTAAGTGATAGCAGCAAGGTTGTGATGTCTGTTCAGTTCTTAGACTACCTAATAACAACTAGGAAAACAGAAGAAAGCTTGGAAAATTCTGTGACTTGGCTTTAGCTATGTTCCTATCTAGCATATGTCTTCTTAAATCCAAGATTAAGTGATGCTAGTAGAGAGCTTTATGCTGGCAGAGACAGATATTAAATACAAGGCTTAGTCAAAAGTGCCCATTCCTACCTCCCTCAAAATACATTAATTTCTAAGTGTTTCTTCTAATGTAATACATGCTCTTGGGGTCTCAACTACATCAGGGCAATCCACATCATGCAGCTGAAATTTAGCACCTGCCTGAAAGCAGGCTGTTTTTTCAACTCTGGTCATATGATGGAAAATTAAAACAGAAAAACATTCCTTCTTCCCCCTCCCCCCCAAAGTCTGACAATGAAAAATCCCCAGCTACAATCTAATTCTACTTCTGAAAAATCCCCAGCTATAGTCCAAATTCTACTTCTGATATGTCCTGGACCTTTCTGCAGTCTGTAAGTCTCCAGATAAAAGACTTCTTCTTTCTCAGCATCAGAAAGGATCTCAATCTCACTGTGTTTCTATTAGGATATCCAAGTATTCTGAGATGCAAGGTCAGTTACTGTATGTAGCTCTTGCTGCTTCCTGTACAATCTTCTGGCATATCATAAAGATCTCTTCCAACCTTGATGATTTTGTGTAAGTCACTTGTTCCAACTCTGCATTATCAGCAAACTTGATAAGGGTACACTCTGCCCCATCACTCAGGTCATTAATGAAGATGTTAAACAGGTCTAGACCCAGTATTGAGCCCTGGAGTATGCTGCTAGCTACTGCTATTAGACTTCCTGGAACTGATCACCATCCTGTGTGCTTGGTCATTCAGCCATTTTTTTTAATCCACTTCACTGTTTGCTCATCCAGCTTGTACTTCATCAAATTTTAATAAAAATCTTAAGAAGTGCAAAAATCTCCTGTATAATTGAGAAAAACAAAAGTCAGTGCTTTTTTCTTCCTGAAATGCTTGCACCATTAATGAGGTTGTTGATGACATAAAAAGACCAAAAAAAGGGGAAAAAAAAGAAAAAGAGACAAAGAAAGAAAGAAAGGAAGAAGAAAAAAAGGCAGGCATAAAAGGAAAAAAAAAACCAAAAACAAAACATAGACCTGTCTGTTCTTCAGAATGTTAACTCTGTTGCCATGGTCACAAATTACTGTTAGACACATTTTTTAGCTGAAAATTGCTTCTATTTTCACAGAACATAAGATCCAATTGAAAGTAATTACTTATTCTTACCAGGAAATACTACAAAATTCAGAGTATAAATTAGGACAACACTGCTGAATGAACGAATATGCAGAAACTGATTAATTGCAAAAGAGAGGGAATAAATCGTGTACTTTGCCATTTACAGAGTTGCTTTCTGCAGCTAGAAAATAGTTTGCACAGACAACAAAACGATTCCAGGGCAGTTACTCCCTAACACTGTTGTCTCAGCAAGCCTCATTGGAAAGTGACTCAATTAGAAATCCCAGCAAGGTTAAATAGCCTTTTTAGTCAGGGGTTGACTGCAGTATTACTTCCTATTTCTCCACAAGAGCCTCAGTCTGTTCTTTCCCCGGCCTCCACCCATTTTTGAATCAGGACCTTCACTCCCATACAGGAAATGCTGATGCTCAGCTGTTACCAGTCTCTGCTGGCTCATTTACAGCCATCGGATGTTGTGCTGCTGCCCTCTGCTGGACAAACAACAATCTGCGGCCCTCCCTGTGCTAACGGAACTGCCATAAAAACGTTGAATCAAAACCAAGCATCGCTACTTCCACACTCCAAGGAAGGTCCTTCAGTCATCTTTAGGACAGGCTGAGGGAGCT
>VWYK01012384.1:1001-14672 GCA_013399775.1 Semnornis frantzii
CCTTGCCCTGCTGCCCACACTGCTCTTGCTGCAGCCCAGCACACACTTGCTGTCTGGGCTGCACTCACACTGCAGCCTCATGTTGTGCTTTTCATCACCCCAGACCCCCAGGTCGTTTTCCTCAGGGCTGCTCTCAACCATTCCCCACCTAGCCTGGAGTTGTGCTTGGGATTGTGCCTACCCAGCCATACTGTGAGCCCATAAACTTTTAAATAGAACTTTAACAATGGTCTCAGTTATTTTTGTGAATTGGTGCTGCTTAAAAATTATATCGTATCTTATCAGCAATCTTCTCATCAAGATTGCACCTCCGTTTTCTATTGAAAACACATTCTGACCTTCTTTCCAAAGCCAGAAATGGTTCCATGTGTGGTGAGGTGGAGTTACCCCATTTCTCTCAGTCCTCTGTCAGCCCAAGGCAACTGCATTGGGTGCTTGCTTTCATTCTCTTATTTTGGCAGTATACGCTGATTTTTGCCATTGAAGAAGTGTTGTAGCTCTCAGACAAAGTGGAATATGTCAGAAGCAATTTCGTATGGGAAAAAGGTATTAGTCCTGGATTGCCTGCCATGAGAGTTGCTCAGATATATGAAGAATTTTAGAGCTGTTCGCAGGCGGTAAAAATTTGTGAGACAATTCTCTCTGACCTCCGTAAACTGCGTAAACCTTACTTACTGCTTGGGTGTGGTAGCTTAAATACCTTTCTGTAGTCCCTTGACATTGAAAATAGAAACCGATCTCTGGCGAGTCCAGAGTGTCCTATTTCCCCACTGCTTCCCAGAGCAGCACTCTCAGAACTCTTTCTGTGCTGGATCTGCCTCTGTTAGCGCAGCCCCTCTCGGCGTAGGTGGTTGTGGGCCATGCACTGCTTTTGATGGGAAATGGGAACAGTAGCTCCATTATTTCTGGAATTATTCCTGGTGAATGCTAACATTTCAGCCACTTCCTTTGAGTGTCACGGTGGTGTCAGAGTGAGCTTTAGCATGCAAAGATGTGAGTTTGAGAGGAATGCAGTTTTGTTTTGTTTGCAGGTTGTCATAACCGAAAGAGGCAAGGCAGGCTGGGCAGCGATGTCGTGCACAATTCAATCTCAGCTGCTCTCCCCTTGGAAGCTGCTCCTTACGCATTTGATTTGGTTCTCTGCTCTGTTTCAGAATAAAAGCCATAGAAAATGCAGATCCCCAAATGAAGATTGTGTTAAGGTTGGAGGCTGAGCTGTGAAACAGAGGGTTGCAAAGTAAGGCCGCAGGTATCCTGGGGCCGTGGTCTGTTATGGGTGTCTCTGCATTTTCACTCAGTCACTTCAAGGCACTGATTGTAGCACTCTGAGTTGCCACGTCTGCAAAGTGACAGTGCTGTTTTTTTACCTGCCTCCCAGAAACACAGTGAGACTTCCTGGGACCAGCAGCCCTGTAGCATGTGACAGCCCAGCTCCCTTCCCTGTGGTCCTGGGCACAGTCCTGCTTTCCCCACACTCAGTGGCGATGATGCATTTGTGCTCAGTGGGAACCAATGTATTGGACACCTCTGAAAAATGAGCCTTATATCAAATAGCCTGTTCAAGTACTGTATAAAAATGAACTCTTTAGTCTTTGCCATATAAAACAAGACAGCAAACTGAGGCAGAAGAGGGAAAGCCAAGCCGACAGGCAGCTGTAAAACTCTGGAGCCTTCCCATGTCTGGGTTGAATTTCTTCTGCCAGGATGATGCCCTGCTAAGGAGGCAAGGAAGGCAGTAAAGGTAAGCAAGCCATTGGCTGCCAGCAGAAATCCAAGAAAACTGTCACTAAAAAGAACATTTTAGCTGGAGTCTTCTAATCAGAGGTGCTTTGAGGCTCCTCTTTGCCTTTGTAAGTCAGAAGGGGCTGGCAGCTGCAGCTGGTCTGGTGAAAATCAGTGTAACAAAGGGCGATGTGACTTGCAAGCCATGTTTTGTGGTGCACTGAGGTGTAGGGGGGGAAGTTGTGCTCCAAACAGGATGACATCTGGGTGTCACCTCCCTCACAGGGAGCAGCATAAAGTCTCAGCTGAAGGGACAGGATTACTCTATGTGTGACCCTAAAATGCATCACAGTGTCTTGTGCTGTTTCTCCAAGAGAAGAGTGGATTTAAAGTTGAGCAAATTAATTAACTGGGAATCTGGCTCTTCTGGCTTCCTTCTGTAGAGTTACCGAGCATTACCTCAATTTGTATTGTGAAGACCTGAAATATTTCTTGACTGGCTCCATCAGTGCCTCCCATATTATCTCCAAAGTTGAAGCAGAAGCAATGCCACTGCTGTCTGCATTTCCTGAGGTAGAGGGACGGGCTGTTAGTGTTGTGTACTTTAACACTACAGAGGCTGGCCTAGTTCAGTCCGACTTAGAGGACAAACAATGGTAAAGGATCATAGGTTGGTTAAGAAATGGGTTAAATGTTTACATAAAAGCTCAGTCTGTGAAGCTCTTAAAGTGTGGCTTATTGAGCACAACATAGGAGTTAAGGTATGCAGGTGGTGGTTGCAGACAGGTATTTCTTGACCTCCTTCTGTAACCTTGAGAAGCTTTTCTTTTTCTACAAAATAAGGATAACAATGCAGCCCTGCTTTATTAAAGTGTCTTTAAGTGTACTGATGAAGTGCTATATACAACCAGCCCAGGATAAGAGCCTTTATCTGCCCTGTCAGTTATTCTTACACTGAAGCTGGTTGCCGGAGGAATAAATAGAACCTGTTCCTCTGTATTAAGTGAATGCCCACGTTCAAGTCTGGTCTATATTTAAGTAGGCAGTTATATGTTTTAAGACATAGTTCTTTACAAGTTTTGTTATTAAACATATGTACCTTTCATAGTGTCACTGGGACCGTAAAGTTTAACTGCGGGATGCAGAACAGAGAGAACAAGAAAACCTTTTAACCTGCATATTATTAGAAATCCATTTCAGATGATCCCTCTGGAAATGTCACTGATAGTTTTGTTTCTAAGGCAGACAGTAACTAGCCATGATTTTCTCCAGAAAGGAAATAATATGAACTGTGCAAAGCTTAATGAAGGGGAAGTGGCTGATTTATTGTGAACATTTCTAGCTTTCTGATGTTGCCTGGGTTTTATGTTAATCTCCTTGTGTGGACTATGTGATGGGAATAATTGAGAAATGTGGAGGACAGAGTAGTTTCTGTAGTCTGTAAATTAATATCTGGTGAATGTAGGTTCTAGCTTTGTTCAATGGCAGAACCAATTTCTTCTAAAACTTTTTCTGAGGTTTTAACAACTTTCTTAGATCGTGTTAGGAGGTATAATGGAGTTCAAAATAGAGTTGTGTCCTCTAAAACACCACTTCAGGGAGGGATTCCTTTAAATAGGAGGAAGCGAAAAATGAAGGAAAACCTGGCTTATATGTAGTTGCAATCCTGTGAATTGAATTCTGAGCATTCTGAGAATTCTTTAATTATAGTAAGATTACAACAGCAACACCACTGCTGCATGTGCTGCTATTGCAGAAACTGGAACACCATGTATGACCTTCCATGCTGGGAATGATCAAAAGTACCCTCAGGTTTTTGGCTCGTTCTTTGGTCTTAAAATGCCTTTTGAAGAGAACATATGTGGGAGAAGTAAAGCAGAGGACAAGGTGCCAAGGTTTCTGCTGTGGTGCATGACTGCTTCTGAATTTCAGTAGCAGCTGGCTACAGTGGGAGGTGAGCATCTCTGGGCATCCTTTGAGATGGCTTCTAAAGCCCTGCTCTGCAACTGGCTTTGCTGAAGGTTTGTCATAAAATCCTTTTATTTTCCTTGTGGTCTTCATCTGTACAGGCTCGAGTGAGCAGCAAATTATTCATGGTCCATAGGTTACCTCTCCGTGTTGGGTCTAGATTAGAAAGCAGCAGCCATGCTGCTCCTAAATAGCTGTAGTTGGGAGTTCTGCTGCAGTCTTTTTGGGGAGCAGCACTGCAGCACGTACCAAGCTGAAACCTATGCCTGCAGCATCTTTCTCTTCCTTAAGAGGAATTAACACATGAAAAAGGGACTTTAAAGATGCCTCATGCAAAATAATCAGAGGAGGAGTGGCTTCCTCTAGGAGTGGCCTCCTAACTAGGAGAAGTTAAATATGTTTCTGTAGAGTAAAATATGTGTTTGTTGTGAATTGGGTAGCAAGTATGTGGTCATAACTGAGATACATACAGCCAACCTCATGAAACTCAACAAGGCCAAGTGTAAGGTCCTGCACCTGGCTAGGCACAATCCCAAGCACAACTCCAGGCTGGGTGGGGAATGGCTGAGAGCAGCCCTGAGGAAAAGGCCCTGGGGGTCTGGGGTGATGAAAAGCAGAACATGAGGCTGCAGTGTGAGTGAAGCCCAGACAGCAAGTGTGTGCTGGACTGCAGCAAGAGCAGTGTGGGCAGCAGGGCAAGGGAGGGGATTCTGCCCCTTTGCTCTGCTCTCCTCAGACCCCACCTGCAGTCCTGTATGCAGTTCTGGAGCCCCCAGCACAGGAAGGACATGGAAGTGTTGCCCGAGGAATAAATAGAACCTGTTCCTCTGTATTAAGTGAATGCCCAATTCACTTGATTTGGGGTCCAGAGGAGGCCACAAAGATGCTGAGAGGGCTGCAGCAGCTCTGCTATAGGGACAGGCTGAGAGAGTTGGGGCTGTGCAGCCTGGAGAAGGCTTCCAGGAGACCTTAGAGTAGCCTGAAGGGGGCTCCAGGAAGGCTGGGGAGAGACTACTGACAAGGTCTTGTACTGCCAGGACAAGGGGCAATGGGTTTGAAGTGGCAGAGGGGAGATTGAAAATGACTGTTAGGAGGAAGTTGTTTGAAGTGAGGGTGGTGAGACACTGGCACAGGTTGCCCAGGGAGGTTGTGGAGCACAGAATCACCCAACGTGATCTTTGATCTTTGATGATGTTGGGTGAATCCGTGGTCCACAATCTCCCTGGAGGTGTTCAAGGCCAGGTTGGATGGGGCCTTGAGTGGCCTGTGCTAGTGGGAGGTGTCCCTGCCTATGTCAGGGGATTGGAACTGGATGATCTTTGAGGTCTCTTCCAACCTTACCATTCTATGATCTATGTTCATAGATATTTGAACTCCTCATCTCAGCTGGACTTTGAACTAGAGACATCTGCTTAAAAAGAAGAAAAATTGGTCTCTGGCAAAAACAAATTCTTCTTTCCTGCTCTCTACTCCTAAGTTAATCTTTTACATGACGTATTTTTAATGTCACCCATATAGCTGGGAATTATTCCTCTGGCACAGTTGAATGTGCCAGAGCTAAGGACAGGACAGTAGTGGATCTACCCTTCATCATGCACACCTTTTCTAAGGGCAAAGATGCTGGATCCTTTAAAAAATTCCTGGACAACTTGAGAAGCAAGAGTTGTATGTTACTGAAGCCTGGAAATGTTTACCTACCCTCGCAGAGCTCTAGCTCTAGACTTGAGAAAGAACTGTGCAGTCAGACTTGAAAGTTCTCTTCTTCTTCTTCTTCTTCTTTTTTTTTTTTTTTTTAAATTTTTTTTTTTAGTGTTTTATTACTTCCTGCTGAGTTTCTATATCAATGCATAACAGCACGTTCCAGGGCAGGGCCTGTTGCTTTCTTATAGGAGAATCTTTCTAAGTTTTCCATGTACCACTCTAGGAATGAAGGAACATTTGTAGAGGGCTTCAGCGACCAGCACTGGCAATGACCATTGTATCTCCAGACAGGCTTTAGTGGGTAAGGATTATTTGTGTTTCTAACAGCTGATGAGTCCCATTCATGGTGGTTTTAGTATGGCTGGAAGTTGAAGCTAAAAAGACAGCTTGTGCATACTGGCCAGATAATTTAAAATTGTCAGACTGTTTTTTTTCTTCTTGGTATAGTCCAGAGTACCCAGGGAAGGGCACCCTAGTCTAAGCCAAAGAACTGTACTGGGTGCTGGAAATACTCAGCATGGAATCAGTGTGCAAGATTGCCAACAGCCTGTGATGCCAACTGGAGTAGAAAGGAGGGGACTCTGTGAAACAACTTGTTGGTGGTCCTGGCACCCTAACAAACCAGTCACTGTCAGAATGATCTTTTGGATTTAGAACACCACAGATAAAGAAAATGGGGAAAGGGCTGACTTCTCATGGTGAACGCCTATCAGCATTAACGTAAGCAGAATAGTGTGTAGGAGGCTGCAGAAAACACTGCTAAAGGCAGGTGGATAGGATAGGTTTTCAGTGGATATTCCCTAAAATCAAATAGCAACATGTAAGAGAGGAAGGCTCATGTTGGCTTAGTAAGGTTTTGTATTAAGTGGTGTTTAATTGTTACTCCATTTTGGAAAGAGAAGTTAATGGATTCCACTTTGTGTTTTTGCCATCATTTGGACTCCCAGTAAGCTGCCCACAACTTTCTAATCTCAGAAGCAGCAGAAGCAAAGGTAGAAAGATATTTTGTGCCATCTCTCCGCTTTGTCATTCCTTCTGCTGGAGGGAGATGAGGATTTTTTTTTTTTCCCCACCTTTCACCCTTGGCACTCTTCCACGTTGTTTTAAATTGCAAAGCAATGTGGTGCTTCTTTCTGGTCGGAAAGAGTTGGCACATAGTTCTTTTGTACAACTGCAGCAATAAACTGCTGTATTAATCATTTCACACAAGGTAAAGAAACAACAGCAGAACTGTTGCTTTTACCTCTCAAATTCCTACTAAATAGACCAACTTCCTGAAGACCTTAGAAGTGGAATCTTGAAACTACATTCCAGTCCATGCCTTTATTACCATCTTCTGCTTGACCTTGTGTGATGGTTTGGGAGTTCCCTGTCCCCCCACACTTTGTAAAATCCCCCAGACTAGACTCAGCCAGCTGAGAGTTAAGGACTGAAGCTCTATTTACAGCTTGGCACAATGTACAAGCAGAGATATACACAATAGACTGGAATAGTTACAGAAATATACAAGTTAAAGTTAATACAGAAACACAANCTTATCTTTGTTTTGTGTTCTAGTCTTATCCCTCTCAGCAAGCCTATGAGTGCAGCAGACATCACCAGTGTTTTCCTTTCACAGCCTATGATATGATTTTCTCCATTAAAATATTCCAATTAGCCTCAAACCACCAAAAATAAATCTTTTTTGCAGTGTACTCCCTAAAATGTGGTCTTATGTGTAAGCAGGGTTTTAGGCAAACTTTGTGTCTTGTGTACCTAGTAAAGTCTCCTTTAGGTGCAGGTAAAAGAACAGTCACTTTGCTGTGCTGGCATCCTGAGCCATATGGCTTTTGGTGAAATGTTGCGAGCTACCTTCTAGATGAAAAGGAAAACTGATCTAGGATTGCCCATTTGGGATGGTTAAAAGATGGGATGTGAGAAGCCCTTCAAAATTGCATTTCTCAGTATTGCTCATTTTGCTAGCAGTACAAAGCACCGCATGCATGCTGCAGCAGATAAAGGGAGCTTGGAAATCAGAGATCCAAAACAGTTTTTCAGTCATGTGTTTTTGTCTTCGGAGGTTGACACTACTTTACTTCCCTAAACAAGCTTGTAAACAGCAGTCTGGGAAAGCACTGCAGGAACAAAGGTTTCAAAGACACTGGGTAAAAGTCGTAGGCTGGTGAGTTCCCCAGCATGCTGCCAGGAGGGGCTGTACTCCTTTTTCTGCTGGAGGATGCGAGACTCCTGGGCAAACTTTGTCCAGAAGATGTTACAGTTAGAAGCAAATGATCAGATGAACTGTGGAAATGGGGAGGTGTTCGAGTGCATTTGGCTCAGTATAAAGCTCTCCTATGAGGACAGACTGAGAGAGTTGGGGCTCTCCAGCCTGGAGTAGAGAAGGCTTCCAGGAGACCTTAGAGTAGCCTTCCAGGATCTGAAGGGCGCTCCAGGAAGGCTGAGGAGGGACTATTTACAAGGTCCTGCAATGACAGGACAAGGGGCAATGGATTTGAAGTGGCAGAGGGGAGATTTAGACTCGATGTTAGGCGGAAGTTGTTTGCAGTGAGGGTGGTGAGACACTGGCACAGGTTGCCCAGGGAGGTTGTGACTACTCCCTCCCTGGAGGTGTTCAAGGCCAGGTTGGATGAGGCCTGGAGTGATCTGTGCTAGTGGGAGGTGTCCCTGCCTATGTCAGGGGGTTGGAACTAAATAATCCTTGAGGTCCCTTCCAACCTTACCATTCTATGATTCTACAAGTCGATGTAAGGAGACCGATGCAGTGAGGTGCTGCAGCACAGCTGGGCTGTGGTCGGTGCTAAATGGCAGTAGCTGGATCTGAGCACTTAAAATCTCAGCAGAGGTTGCATTTTGTTGTTTGCTTTTATTTTTGAAAGCAACAAAGGTTCCTTGCAGTGTAAATGCTCAGTGGAATTTAAATACACTTAAGAGAGAACAAATGGCATAAGAGAGCCATTTTTCAGGTTAACAGTCTTTGTGATGTTGGTAGCAGTGTTTTTGCACTGGGTTCTCTTGCAAGCTAGGCACAAAGCAAGAGTGCTTGAAAAGCAGAAAAGCACAACATTTGCAGTGGAGAAGGTTGTAACTTTCCCTACTGGGACAAGGTGCCCATCAACTAAACAGCTGTTCTGCTCCACAAAGGACAGCACCAAGGTTGTTAGTGTCTACAAATCCAGTATCTTCTTGATGATCTTTTGTAAAGTATTTAATTTCTAGGTGAAGGAAGGAGGAGTGAATAAATTACTTTATCCTTTATCAGTTCTCTCCTGTGTGAAGTGCTGTACTCCCCGTTTGGGATTGGCTTCAATGTTTTTAATCACAAAATTAAAATACCGTAATGGCTAAACATTGCTCAGGAGCAATAGCAGTCTCAGTTGTTTAAAGCCCAAACTCTAAATGATGATGTGGGTCATGTACACCCTAAGTATATTATTACATGTTTAAAAAAACAAGGTCACTTCAGTATTTAAATATTTCAAGGTGGTTCTACTGCAGTCTGGTTATACTTCCACAATCTCCCAGCTGGGAACTGCTACTGCGAAGGAGAGAAAATGCCAAAGCTTATAGAATCATAGAATGGTAAAGTTGGAAGGGACCTCAAGGATCATCTAGTTCCAACCCCCTGCCATAGGCAGGGACACCTCCCACTAGTACCGGTCACTCAAGACCTCGTCCAACCTGGCCTTGGACACCTCCAGGGAGGGAGCAGCCACAACCGCCCTGGGCAACCTGTGCCAGTGTCTCACCACCCTCACTGCAAACAACTTCCTCCTAACATCCAGTCTAAATCTCCCCTCTGACACTTCAAACCCATTGCCTCTTGTCCTGTCATTACAGGACCTTGTCATTAGTCCTTCCATAGCTTTCCTGGAGCCCCCTTCAGATCCTGGAAGGCTACTCTAAGGTCTCCGGGAAGCCTTCTCTTCTCCAGGCTGCAGAGCCCCAACTCTCTCAGCCTGTCCTCACAGCAGAGCTGCTGCAGCCCTCTCAGCATCTTTGTGGCCTCCTCTGGAAGCTGCTCCAACAGGTCCATGTCCTTCCTGTGCTGGGGACTCCAGAACTGCACACAGGACTCCAGGTGGGATCTGAGGAGAGCAGAGCAAAGGGGCAGAATCCCCTCCCTTGCCCTGCTGCCCACACTGCTTTTGCTGCAGCCCAGCACACAGTTGCTGTCTGGGCTGCATGTGCACAGTGCAGGCTCATGTTGAGCTTTTCATCACCCCATACCCCCAGGTCCTTTTCCTCATGGCTGCTCAGGGCTTCATGGAAAACATGGAAAAGAAAAAAAAATTCTTCAAGGACTGGCTGCCAGAGTAGAATGGACTTTGGGAAGATTGATGTATACAAGGAGCCTGCACAATACTTCCCTCAGAATTGTAACAAGATCAAGAG
Organism: Semnornis frantzii; assembly: GCA_013399775.1. Taxonomy (NCBI): domain Eukaryota; kingdom Metazoa; phylum Chordata; class Aves; order Piciformes; family Ramphastidae; genus Semnornis; species Semnornis frantzii. The sequence continues at coordinate 10,785 of VWYK01012384.1, forward strand.
GTGATCCTGAGCTGATTCTCAAATGTTTTGGATGGGTTTTTAGCTGCCAGATGTGATTTACAAAACCAGTGATGAGTAGTCTCAAAATTCAGAATTCATAAGAGATTTCTTATCAAACAGATCTGTTGGAGCGGCTCCAGAAGAGGCCACGAAGATGGACTGCAGCAGCTCTGCCGTGAGGACAGGCTGAGAGAGTTGGGGCTCTGCAGCCTGGAGAAGGCTTCCAGGAAACCTTATAGTAGCCTTCCAGGATCTGAAGGGGGCCTACAGGAAGGCTGTGGAGGGACTATTGACAAGGTCTTGTAGTGACAGGGCAAGGGGCAATGAGTTTGAACTGTCAGAGGGGAAATTGAAAGTGGATGTTAGGAGGAAGTTGTTTGCAGTGAGGGTGTTGAGACACTGGCACAGGTTGCCAAGGAGGTTGTGGCTGTTCCCTCCCTGGAGGTATTCAAGGCCAGGTTGGATGAGGCCTTGAGTGACCTGTACTAGTGGGAGGTGTCCTTGCCTATGGCAGGGGGTTGGAACTGGATGATTCTTGTGGTCCCTTCCAACCTTACCATTCTATGATACAAGCCAGAGGAGAAATTTGCTATTCCAATTTCTACTGCTTGGATTTTCAAAAATAAAACTTGACCAACATTAGCAGTCCCCTCTAAAATACCACACCTTTGCAGATGGTTTCCATGTGATTTTCCTTTTCCAGCAGATTACCGCGGTGATGGCAGAATTTCTTCTTTAACAGTGCAACAAAAATGTAAGCAGGCAATGGCTCAGCTGCCAAACCACAGCCAGAGATTCATAGTCAATTCTGTTGATGGAAGAAAGCCTGAGATCAGAAGAGGCATCAGAACATAGGGGTAGTATAAAATCAAAATCTGACTCGGGAGAACCCGCTGGATGGCAAGTTCTCTGGGGTGCCGACGAAGGAGGTGCTGGGGAACAGACCAGTGAGCCAGAAAAAAAAACAACTTAGTTTTGAAGGAGCGTTCAGTGACACAGGAGAAAGGTGAATGGATAGACAATCCCAGGGAATAGGACGAAGAAGCTGAGGCTGTGTCAGGTGAAGTACAGAAGGGCTTACAGCGATAAGGGCAGCAAGGATGGGCTGATAGCAGAACTCAGTGCTACTAAGGGAGCCAGGGTGGTGGCACTGGGCTGATGATGCTGGGTTGGTTATGCTCCTGAGGTTGTTTTTGTCTGATCTGGCTGCAGGCGTCCACATGGGAGGTAATGCTCTACAAGCCCTTTAAGGCTGATGAAGAGAAATTGATGATTCTGGAGTGCAGCTCTGCTCATCATTAGGTGGTTGTTGGCCTGAGTGATGCTCTGGCTGTTTTTTTGTCTTGTCATTGAAGCAGAGGGAATCTGAAGCACTAGCTTAGTACAAGATCCCTATCTTGTCAGCCTCAACACCTAGGCGAGATAGATGACACCTCAAGAACATGACCCAAGCTCTGCTGTAGCTAATGACAAGGGGGTTTGGTGTATGTAAAGAGGAAACAGAATTCACCCTTAGCAGCAGCGGTGTGGAAGATAACTAAATGGCCAAATGGCAGCAGAAGAAAGGTTTCCAGCAGATAAAACTGAGCTGCTTCCTGCATGACTGACTGCTCTGAAAGTAGGGTCTGTTTGGTTAGGTGCACACTGAGTGCTAATAAGATGGCTTTGTTGCATTATTTCATGAGGTGGTGTCAAAGGCTACAGAAGATCTTGTTAGGAGCTGTAGGAGGACTATGATATATTATGATTTTTGTTTTCTCCTGAAGGAAAGGGGTAATTTAGTACTTTTCTCATGGGAACCAAGTGCTGGAATAAACTCCAGGGTCACAAATTCCAGTGACCCCTTTCCCTCAGAAAAACACATAATATCATCCCTTTCATAAACTGATCAAATATTTGATCTCACAGAAACTCAGCAAACTACAGGTTGTGCTGACAAAAATAAAACAAGCTTTTGAGGGGAGCAGGAAGCATTGCTCCATGCCTTTCCCTTTCTCTGTTGTTTTGTTGGTTTATGCACTGTGGTGTCAGTACTCAGTGCTTTGGTGAAGCTGTAAATATAGGTTTGAAGAGAAGATTTGAATTTGTTTAGTATTTGAACGTCTTTGTGCTGTCCATGGTAATTCTCACCTATCTCCTGGTGGCTTTGAAACAGCAGTCGTGTTTATAAATGGCTTTAAGATAATTGATGAAAGAGATTATTTGCATGAAGAACAAAGTAGTGCTGAAACTTTGGATGAGACCTATCCAGACCTTTCTGGTGCTTGGGGAAAAATAACTTGAAAAGGGGAAAAGGTTTTTTGTTGTTGTGTTGTTTTGTTTTTTCTATCCACTTCCACATGCCTTTGTTCTTGCTCATGGAGGATGCCTACAAAGCCTCCTCAAGCAGACTCTTAAAAAACAATCAGTTGGTCAAAAGTATAAACAAACAGTATCAGGTTAAATAAGTGAAATAAGATCCCGGAATTTATATTTCTCATTATTAGAAGTTGCCTTTTCTTATTACCCTGGGGAGATGGCTGGCTAGGTTCAGGGTACATCCTTGCAAGAATGCCTAAGTACAAATCCCTGGCAGCTCCCCCAGAGCATCAGTGGCTTGTGGTGATAGAAGCTGGAAGGGTAAAAATAGACCTAAAATTAAGTGTTTGCTTGAGAAATAGGTGTAAAAATTTAGTGAAGGTTTCAGAGAGTCACAGAATTGTCAGAGTTGGAAGGGGACCTCAAGAGTCATCTAGTGCCAACCCCCCTGCCATGGGCGGGGATGCTTTCCACTAGATCAGGTTGGACAGAGCCTCATCCAGCCTGGCCTTAAAAACATCCAGGGATGAGGCTCCCACCACCTCCCTGGGCAACCTGTGCCAGTGTCTCACCACCCTCACAGTGAAGAACTTCTCCCCAACATCTAATCTAAATCTCACCTCTTCTAGCTTGGATCCATTCCCCCCAGTCCTATCACTACCTGACACCCTAAAAAGTCCCTCCCCAGCTTTCTTGTAGTCCCCTTCAGATATTGGAAGGCCACAATAAGGTCTCCTCAGAGCTTTCTCTTGTCCAAACTGAACAGCCCCAACTCCCTCAGTCCCCCCTCACAGCAGAGGTGCTCCAGCCCTCTGGGCCCCCTCATGGCTGATCAAGACCTGAGCAGCTGCTCAAAATGTCATGAAGAACTAAAATACCCACAAGGAAATTAGCCAAGTCCTCCATATTTGAGGTAAATTACAGGAAAGAGCCTTTGTAGAGAAACTGCACACTTCTTCCCAAACCAGACAAGAAGCTCTGGGGTCGAGAACACACCAAAGTTTCCCAACACTGCTGTTTTGAAGAAGGCTGGGACAAAGAAGAGCTGGTACTGGACCACCTCTGCTGTGAGGGGGGACTGAGGGAGTTGGGGCTGTTCGGTCTGGAGAGGAGAAGGCTCCCAGGTGACCTTATTGAGATCTTTCAGTGCCTTAAGGGTGGGTACAAGAAAGCTGGGGAGGGACTTTTTAGGCCGTCAGATAGTGACAAGACTGGAGGGAATGGAACAAAGCTAGAAACGGGTAGCTTCAGACTGGATGTTAGGAAGAAGTTCTTCCCCGTGAGGGTGGTGAGACCCTGGAAGGGGTTGCCCAGGGAGGTGGTGGAAGCCTCATTTCTGGAGGTGTTTAAGGCCAGGCTGGATGAGGCTGATCTAGTGTGAGGTGTCCCTGCCCATGGCAGGGGGTTGGAGCTGGATGGTCCTTGTGGTCCCTTCCAACGCTCACTGATTGTGCCGTTCCGTGACGGCTTGTGAAGCGCTGCCGCACGTTGGGGAGCAGCCAGGACGCCTCTCCGGCGGAGCGGAGCGCGGGCAGGCCGCAGCCGCTGCCAGGAGCAGAGCAGCTGGGGAGCCGTGCGGGCGGCAGCAGC
>VWYK01012384.1:20034-44936 GCA_013399775.1 Semnornis frantzii
CACCCAGAGCAGATCACACAGGAACACATCCAGGCAGGTTTTGAATATCTCCAGAGAGGAAGACTCCACAACTCCCCTGGGCAGCCTGTCCCAGTGTTCTGTCACCCTCACAGGGAAAAAATTCCTCTTCATGTTTAAATGAAACAGAGTTCCCCTTGTCCTGTCATTGAGCATCACCCAGCAGAGCCTTACTCCGTGCTCTTGACACTCACCCTTTACATATTGATGAACATGAATGAGGTCACCTCTCAGTCTGTTCCTCTCCAAGCAGCATAGCCCCAGCTCCCTCAGTCTTTCCTCATGAGAGAGATGTTCCACTCCCTTAATCACTGTTGTGACTCTCTGCTGGACTCTCTCAAGCAGTTTTATGTCCTCCTTGAACTGGGGGGCCCAGAACTGCACACATTGCTCCAGATGCAGAGTCACCAGGGCAGAGTAGAGGTTTCTAATTATAGCAAACAGTGCTGTAAACTCTAGAGGTGGTAATGAAGCCCAGGACCCATGTGTCAACAGAGCTTTGAAAGGGTAACGCATTCCTGTTCTGCACCACTGTTCCTGATTTATATGTTTGTGGGGCCCTAGACTCATGCAGTCATCTCTTGCTGAGAGGTAAAACAGGCAGAGAATTGGAGGTTTGTAATTTTGTCCAGTTAATTGTTAGTATCCATTCGCCCAGGGAGGTTGTGGCTGCTCCCTCCCTGGAGGGGTTCAAGGCCAAGGTGGATGAGGCCTTGAGTGACCTGCACTAGTGGGAAGTGTCCCTGCCTGTGGCGGAGGGTTGGAACTAGATGATCCTTGAGGTCCCTTCCAACCTTACCATTCTATGATTCTATGATTTGTGTTCCCTCTGGAAGATGCATGAGGAGAGAGACGAGGACAGGAAGGTGCTCAAACGAGCCCTAACAAAAGCTTGTTGCCCAGAAATTGATGATAGGTCTTCAGTGTTCTGAAGTCCCATGTCAAACTCTTATTTGCTTCTAAGCTTGGACTGTAAGAAATGAGTCTTATTTATATTGCATGAAATCAGAGTGTGGAGCCTGTGGAGATGCGCGAAGTAAGGGAAGGACAGTACTGAAAATGAGCTAATACCTTGTTGTAGGAAGCTCTTGGTGAGTGGTGAAGGCTTTATTTTTCCCAGAAGTGATGGGCATAACCCTGGCACTCATCCATGCTTTCCTCAGGTGTGAACCCATCAAGCTAACCTTGACACGTTCTGCTCTTCAATCTTAGCATGTGAACTGTGCTAGCTCTCTGAGAGGTAGCATCAATTTGGCCTTTCCTTCGTGTTCTCTAAGAGAGAAAAAAACAAAACAGTCTTACAGGATTTAATCACCTTCAGGTCTGGGAGGTGTGATGACTTTCAGTAGGCTTGCTTTGTAGTGCAGGTGAGTCAGTACCAGACATATGACAGATCTGAGCCTCTCTTAGCTCTGCTGTGACCTGTGGTATTGTTATAAAATGATTCAAAATTAATAATTGATATTAATTTTGATATCCAGGCAGAGATTGTTAATAACTATGAAAACTGTTTATTAACATCAAGTCTTGCCAGAAAATTTATGTACAAGATTCAAAACGCAGGGTTTGGAAATTTATACATACAGGGAACAGGCAAAACTGGAACACCCTAAAGGTACCCAGCATAAGCAAACGTTTTTACTGGCAGAGAAGGTTTGTGCAGTCACTTACACTGCTTGCAGTTAGTTATCCTGCTTGTCCACTGGATGGACGCAGGAAGCTCCTTTCTGCTCATGGCAGAAGGCAATCAATGATTACAAGAGGCTTGAAGTATTTACTCACGAAATATTATGGGACAATACCCAAAGCACATGGTGGGGTTATTGCCAGGCCGAAAGCTGTTAGAGGCTTTGGAGTTTCCTCGGGCTTCTGGGTGCTGGAGAAAGGAGGCAGACATCTCTGACCTGGTCCTGGCTCTCTTGGCAGGAGGCTTTCAGGTGTAGGCAGATGTCTTGCGGTGCGCAGTCTCAGCACAGTGTCACGCTGGCTGTGCAGGCTGAACACGTGGAGGCATCAGAGCCTGATCCTGCTCGCTGGGGTCCCACACAGCTCAGGATCAATGAGGTAGTTAGCAGGCACGGATACAATAGCAGAGAGCACATTTGTGCTACCTGCTTATCCCTCTATATCCATTCAGCCTGAGACTAATTGGCCTTTGGACACAGATTAGCCAATCAAAATGACACTTTGCCCAGTTTGCCCATATTAGGTGCAGCCAGGGCTTTTGTCCCCTTTCCTGTGGCCACCACCCCCAGCACAGAAAGAGGGGGAGCAGGGGAGCACGCCTGGGCAAGCCAGGATATGTACAAACCCACCTTGGCCTTTTTTAGGCCTACCACGATAGGTATGTCTTGAAGATAAGCATGAGGGTGCATAAACTGGTGCCTTCTATAGCTACTTTGGTGTTAAAAGTAGGTAGAAGTGACATTATGTTCTAGTACTTCTGTAACCAGTGTGGGAGGGTTGTCCCTATCTGCAGTTCTTAGGTCTCATTGGAGAGAAAGTTGAGATCTTATCCCAAGTTGCACATCTGAAAGGCAACGTGATCCGTGTTAGATGTGGGCCAAGGGATTTTTTCCTACCTGTAACAAGATGCAGTTTTGGTCTACAGGAGAAACTCACAAAGGTTTTTCTTTACACTGTAAGTAGAGGAGGCCAAGGAAAGGAGAAATCTCATTTGCAGAGAATTAGCAACTAACATGCTCAAAAAATTTCATTGTTTGTTGGGAGCAGATAGATCTGGAATAATGTAAAAGGCAGGAAATCATTCCTTCTGTTCTCACCTGTTTCTCTCCAAGAGATGAACAGAAATTCTGAGTTTGTGAGGTAGATTACTTGAACTGGTGTGAAAGAACCCACAATATAATAAACCCTTCCAGTATAGTCTCACGGTATGTGCTAAGCAAGAAAACTTCAGCCCTGCAGAAGCTGAGGGCTGAAGAGGACAGACATCCGGCTTTATCCATCTCTCTGTCTCTCTAAAGATGTTCTTTCAGTCATTTTTTTCAGCTGAACCATGACCATCTTACATGACCATTTCCAAGGTCATACAGAATATCATTTGAAATTAGTAGGTATTGTTTAAATCCAAATGCAACCACTGAAGGCTACTAGGCTGTGCTACCTGAAGTCACGTTGTGAGGATGAACCAGCAGTGGGAGGTGGTGATCTGCAGGTGGACTGGGAGGGCAGGGAGCACTTGGAGGTGAGGAGAGGGCCGGAGCTGGCTGAGCATGTGGCATCATCAGTATGGAGACTCAATGCCTCCCAGACTTTTAAACCTTTAATCCGCAACGTGGATGTATATAAACCTGCATGTGGAGGTGGGTACACAGCTCTGTCTAGGCTGTTAAGTGTTGATCACAGGTGTGTAAAGGGTCTTGGCTGAATTTAAAGTTAAGCATTGCTTGTAATCCAGTTGCACAATCTCGTGGCCTTGGCAAGCTGCAGCACCTGCCTTAACAAATCCATAAATACTTGGCTGCTGTGCTTTGTCCTCAAGTGACTGCAGTGTAGATGTGCACTTTGTAAACTCTCATTTAGAATAGGCATACTCTAAATAGATGACTGAGTTGGCCTGGGTACCTTTAAAAAAATAATTAAAAAATCCTATTCTAGCAGCACACTTTACAGCCCTGACATAATTAGAACAGCTCTGCCATCCTCCTAAAATTTCTACAAGAAGATTACAGTGTTACCAGCTCTTGTGATTTGCAGACTTAGGATCTTGAAGGAGGTCATTTAGTTCATCTCCGTACCTCAAAGCAAGACTGACTATGCCTGGATATCACCCCTGATACAGAGAGTTGTTGCTCTGTCTTCATGGTTTCAAAGACACTGACCATTAGGACCTATTGTAACTGCCAGCAGGGATTTGGCACTGACAGTACTTGAAAAGTTAGGTGCCTTTGGTACACCATCTATTTAGTTCAAAGCTTACCTTTTTCATGGTGGAGAGTGGGGAAAGTGTTGCCCTGAAAGACATTTATTCTGGTTTTATAACTATCTTGAACATTACAGAATTATTTTAATGTGGTCTGGGATTTTATCGAGTCTGTCTTGGTTTTTAGGAAAGGAAGGAATGAACTGTGCTGGTTGCTTGAGTTGCTGAGTGCCTACCATAGCCTTTAAAAGAGACCACTTTCTCACCTGCAATACCCTTACCTTCTGCTCTCCTTCAGACCTAGAGACAAGTTAGCTTTACGGAGCTTTGGCATCAACAAGGCAAATAGATTGGGACTATCCCAAATGTCTGCTACTGCAGAGCCATTCCTCCTACCAGCTTGCATTTTTTAACATTGGTCTCTTGTAAAAATCCATCTACAAGTGTCCCATAATAGAGTAGAGCTTGGGAAAAAAAGTCTAGTTTTAGCCTAGATATCTAAATATCTCCCAAAGAATCTCAATTCTTGTGCTTGGGAATGGTGTATGGGTAGAAATGTCCCATCAGCCAATCCATGAAGTTAGTGACCTGTGTCACTAATACAGAGCATGCAAAGTAAACTCCCCACTAGCAGCTTTTTCTTCTGTCCCTCTGAGGAGGGACAGCAAGTGCTGGATAGATCATTGAATGGTAAGGTTGGAAGGGACCTCAAGAATCATACAGTTCCAACCCCCTGCCATAGGCAGGGACACCTCCCACTAGTGCAAGTTACTCAAGGCCTCATCCAACCTGGCCTTGAACACCTCCAGGGAGGGAGCAACCACAACCTCCTTGGGCAACCTGTACCAGTGTCTCACCACCTTCACTGCAAACAACTTCCTCCTAACATCCACTTTCAATCTCCCCTCTGCCATTTCAAACCTATTGCCCCTTGTACTGTCATTACACGACCTTGTAAGTAGTCCCTCCCCAGCCTTCCTGGAGCCCACTTCAGATCCTGGAAGGCTACTCTAAGGTCTCCTGGAAGCCTTCTCTTCTCCAGGCTGCAGAGCCCCAACTCTCTCAGCCTGTCTTCACAGCAGAGCTGCTGCAGCCCTCCGAGAGATAAAAAGGAGCTGCTTCATAAAACCAGTTATATAAATGTTGTGAGCATTACTACTTGACAGGCATGTACATCAACTGCACGTTGTGGTAACTCTGCAACCATGGTTTCCAAAAAGATTAAGAGTGTGAGCTAAAGGTCATGGAATGATACCTCAAATAGCCTCTAGATAGCTTCAGAGCACTTCAAATAGCTTCTAGATAGCTCCAGCACTTCAGCTTTGGTTAATGTCTTCTCATGGCCACATGTGTAACTCCCAGTGAAGCTAATAGGAGTTGCTTGCACACAGCAAGTGGGGAATGAACAGGAAGTCACTTGTCCTTGGGAGATGCTGGGACAAGCAAGAGCCACAACTGGCACCATTTGCTATGAACCATTTCAACTGAATGATGCTGATGTGTGCGCCAGGGAAAATGTTCGCTTAGGTTTGAAGCAGGGAGACACTCTGATTAATCAAAAAAAGCTTTCTCAAGGTTGGACTTGTAAAAACTGTGTAAGTTCATCCTCATGCCTTTATCTGGCAGAAAAAAATTTTAATCCAAGCTCTTGCTGATCGATGGTTGCATTAATTATGCACAAAAGGTTCCATTCTGCCTGCCTTGTTCACTTTGAATGCTGCTTTACCCTGGGAGGAATTGACTTGCATTATCAGGTTGAAGAAATTCACCTACAGTCTGAACTTCTGTAAAGTCTCCAGGGAAGGTCAAGTTTCTGTTATTTTCAATAATAAATGAGGTTCCCATTGATAAGATGATCCAAGAAATAAGCTTCAGCTCCTTGTGTAATGCTTGTGTGAGAAGAACTGATAGAGTCGGAGGAGAGGTGAAGCTCCGAGCTGCAGGTTTTGCTGTGCTTGTAGACTTGGTTCCAAGGAAGTTCAGTTGCTAATGACTTTTTATGTATTTGGAAGAATATCTCAGGGCTGTGATTTTTTTTTGTTGTTGTTTTGTTTTGTTTAGCTTTGTTTATAGTCTTACCTCAGGTAAATTCTTGTGGGTGGAAGGGAGCTACAAGAATAAGGTTGGCGTTTTTGTGGTAGACAAAATACTCATGTCACAACTCATGACAATGTTTTCCCCTCTTCAGGTTTCTTTACCAAATAGATGTTTGGAAGTGTTAATAATTGTGTTTTCCTCCTCAACTCTGGAAGCAGCCTAATTTGGCTTGACAGTCAGAGGGGAAAACAAAAATATTAATGTGATTCGTTCATCTGGAAAGTGTAAAGCATAACTTAAACAAATGGTGATGGTGGTAGGGAAAAATGCTACAGTGAGTGTTTCAGACTTTAAATTTTCTGTTGAGGAATGAAGTGACATGAAAGGAGTGAGTGGCAGTTCATCAAAAGGGTATATATTTCCTTCTAACACTGTTTTATTGGCTGTTTCCAGTTATTAATCTGAGAATTGCTAAAAATATAAGGGAAATGGATGATCGCTGCACAGAGCTCATTTACTGCACAGTCACTGTGGAGAAGTACTTTGGCTACTTTGGTTCTTTATTGCCTCAAGAAAGAACTTTACCCATGCAAAGTTTACTCCAGGAGTCATCTGTTGTTTTTCAATGTATGAACATGAGCAGCTCTTGCTGTTACACCTAAGTGTTGAGTCAGCAGTCGCCCCTGATGAAGCCATCAACCAGGACTGTCGCGTTTCTCTCAGCAGATCAGCATCACAGAGCATGTAATGCTATTAGCCCCAAAACGTTGTCTGCTAACCACAGACTCATGCACCACAAATGACCTTCTGCTCTTTTTCTTCCTAACTGGCTCTGGGCTTTGGCTGTCAGCTTGAACACTCCGTGCCTCTGTAAGCCATCTAAAAAATGGGCACAGTTTCATCTTCCCACCTCACTGAAGGCATTTTGAAGCTTTAGATACTGACAAATGGAAGCTGCTCAGATTATTTTTTTTATGACTGTCAGAGAATCAGGTGTGTGTTTTATTTTTATTTGAAATGTCTGTGATTAAACTATGTCACATCCATTGTGCTCTGGTCATAGAATCATAGAATGGTAAGGTTGGAAGGGACCTCAAAGATCATCTAGTTCCAACCTCCTGCCACAGGCAGGGACACCTCCCATTAGTACAGGTCACTCAAGGCTTCATCCAACCTGGCCTTGAACGCCTCCCTGGGCAACCTGTGCCAGTGTCTCACCACTCTCACTGCAAACAACTTCCTCCTGACATCCAGTCTAAATCTCCCCTCTGCCAGTTCAAACCCATTGCCCCTTGTCCTGGCATTACAAGACCTTGTCAATAGTCCCTCCCCAGCCTTCCTGGAGCCCCCTGGATGGCTACTCTAAGGTGTCCTGGAAGCCTTCTCTTCTCCAGGCTGCAGAGCCCCAACTCTCTCAGCCTGTCCTTATTAGCAGAGTTGCTGCAGCCCTCTGAGCATCTTTGTGGCCCTTGCAGTTTCAGAGCTAGCAAGGGTTTCTGGTTCTCTCTTGTCTTTCTGCAGTCCTTCTTCAGTGGGGTGAGAGAAATGTTTCTGAGAAAGAATGGTTCTGGTGTCACAAAATAATAACAACACCAACCATACTTCTGAATGATTGAGCTTTTTTGCTGTATTTTATTTAGGCTTCACCTAAATACACCTGTATGTTACTGAGCTGGGAGTTCAGACTCCTAACAGATGAATGAATGGCTGGTCTGGTAATCAAGGCCCTGATTCATGGTGTCCCATGGGTTTACTTAAAATGGGGTAAGATGTTCTGTCTGCTGTGTTGCTCTGCCACTGCTTGGCACCTTCATGAGAGCAGATGTGAAGAAAACATGTGGTGCCCTTCACAGCCCAGCATGTCCGTGTGGGCAACCAGGGAATTCTGACATCCTTGTGCTGGAACACGCAGTGCTGAGAGGTGGAACTGCTAGGATCTGCCAGCCTTGTTGCCTCCTTCAGTGTGATGAGCAATGGGGACCACACATCACCTCAAGTCAGCAATGTCCTGAGTCAGAATTCCGGCTAAGACCCAAAAAACCTGTTTCTTTTCTTAATTCACAAAACATTTACTACTTCTGGGCTGCTATCTTGCAAGAATCATAGAATGGTAAGGTTGGAAGGGACCTCAAGGATCATCCAGTTCCAACCCCCTGCCATAGGTAGGGACACCTCCCACTAGTACGGGTTACTCCAGGCTTCATCCAACCTGGCCTTGAACACCTCCAGGGAGGGAGCAACCACACCCTCCCTGGGCAACCTGCGCCAGTGTCTCACCACCCTCACTGCAAACAACTTCCTCCTAACAGCCACTTTCAATCTCCCCTCTGCCACTTCAGACCCATTGCCCCTTGTCCTGGCATTGCAAGACCTTGTCAGTAGTCCCTCCACAGCCTTCCTGCAGGCCCCCTTCAGATCCTGGAAGGCCACTCCAAGGTCTCCTCAAAGCCTTCTCTTCTCCAGGCTGCAGAGCCCAAACTCTCTCAGCCTGTCCTCACAGCATCTTCGTGGCCTCCTCTGGACTGGCTCCAACACTTCCATGTCCTTCCTGTGCTGGGGACTCCAGAACTGCACACAGGACTCCAGATGGGGTCTGAGGAGAGCAGAGCAAAGGGGCAGAATCTCCTCCCTTGCCCTGCTGCCCACACTGCTCTTGCTGCAGCAGCTTCCTGTCGCCTCTTGTGTTGTCTGCTGTCTGGTCAATACCATAATGGAACTGGTAAGCCTGCAAATGAGTTTAAAATGGCATTTAAAATCGAGGCACTGGCAGCAAATGAATTGCAAGACGCTAATAAAATGGCAGAGTGTGCAGTGTGATGGAATGATTGTTTTGTGTGAACGCAGAGCTATAAACACCTGCACAGGGACATTTCACAGAGAGAAGGTATAACTGCAAGTAATCAGATTAAATGAAGCAAAGACCATTTAAGACAAACACTATGTCATTGTCCCCAGTTAAAGCACTGGAGTATTTTATAAAGGTGTTACTTGGCTTGAGAAAGGCCAAGTAAAGCACCCTGTGGGTGTATATCCTATGAAATTCATAGGCGATGACAGGATTGAAAGGCAAGGTTTGTGTGATTTGTGTACAAGTGAAGAAGCCATAAAACAAATGGAGAAGCCTGCATACATTAGTATCAAAACAGTGAGCTTTGCGCTGCAACGGTGCAGAGTTATGAGTTACCTAACCAGTAGGCTTACTGTACTGGTGAATATTGTAATTAAAAAGTGAGGGCAATCTATTGTAACTTGCATTTTCTTTAGTATTTTGTTGCACTTGTATAGATACTGTGTTAAAGCTTGGGAGGGCACAGTTTAGAGCAGGGTAATCCAAAATAATAAAATATTCTAATAGTTTTGTTTTGGTGAGGTAAGACAATAAATGAATATATATTTACTTGGATGTTAGGAGGAAGTTCTTTACAGTGAGGGTGGTGAGACACTGGCACAGGCTGCCAGATCTTTGATCACGTTGGGTGATTCTGTGCTCCACAACCTCCCTGAAGGTGTTCAGGACCAGGTTGGATGAGGCCTTGAGTGACATGTTCTAGTGGGAGGTGTCCCTGCCTATGGCAGGAGACTGGAACTAGATGATCTTTGAGGTCCCTTCCAACCTTACCATTCTATGATATTTATTTTCTTTTATTCTTTAACACTTCCAGTTGTCAGTAGGGGCTAATCTGAAACTCAAACTCCAATCAACTTCTCGATGTTTGGCATTTTTTTTCAGCATCCTAAGCAGTTACCTAATCCCAGCATTACAGAAGGTGAAGCAGGAGAATGTTTTCAACCAGCATTAGCAATCACAGAGAACTAAAGCATACTGTGAGTACAGAGCTGCTGAAAAAGAATACAGAAACTGGTAGCAACTAAGAACAGGTGAAATTAAGGGACAAGATCTGCAGGGAATAGTGCCTAAATGCACATATTGCTAGGTAGGTTTGCTGTCTGTTGTAGTCCTTCCCTTGAGTGTTACGCTAAGTGCATCCATATGGCTACATAACTGTGTGTTTCTGTACTCTGCCTGCTTCTTACTATAGCTGAGACATTTGCATTTATTGGTCAGTATTGAATGGGAAGCTGAAAATCTACTAGGCAAAGGTCAAGATGAGTCAGGGGAAAAGGCCCACCTGAACCAAAGACTAGGGAGCATGCAGAGCCAAAAATTGAAGAGGCACAGGGGACTCGTAGCTTTCTAAGAACATGATGAAGTTGCTGCAGTTGGAAGTCCATTATGTTTGTAGCATTTCATTATTCAGAGCTAGGGGAGAAAGTATACCGTGGAGACAGTATCTCCAGGGTACATTCTTCAGTGAAAAAGGCTGCTTTAAAGAGCTGTAATGATGTCATGTAGAAGTGGTAGGATGGTGTTCTGTTGGGTGGGGTTTTTTTGTTTGGGTATTGGTTTGGTTTGGTTGTGGTTTTTTTGGCTGTTGTTTGGTTTGATTTGTGGTTTGGGGTTTTTTTGGTGTTTTGGTTTTTTTGGGGGTTTTTTGGTTTGTTGTTTTTTTGGGGGGGGGTGCGGAGGGAGGGTGTATATATATTTTTGTTGGTCTGTTGGTTGGTTTTATTTATTATTTTTAAAAAGACCTCTCTCTGAGCCCCTCTTTTCAGTAGATTGGATGTGGTCACCCAGACAAACTTCAGACAGTTCCTCAGAGATCAATGTGACTCTGTGGTGGAATTTTATAGAGATTAGACTAATGAACTGATGTAGTTTTAGGCACATACTGTTAGATGAGGTGTTTTATTAAGACTTCTAACTGCATATTAAAGGTCTGATAGAAAGGCAATTAAAGTCAACAGAAACAGTTTTATATCACACCCAACCGTGCATGGACCCACATTGTGTTGTACTTAGCAGTACAAACTGCCTCAGAAGACAAAGCAGCAAGAGAAATAAGTAGTCTTTGAGGCAGCTGAGCTATTGTACATCAAATCACCTATACATTACTCTAACTTCAAAGTGCAGAGTATCTTTCCTGGCTATATGTGGACTTATAGCAGGCATCAAAAGCAAACTTTGTTTTATAATAGGAACCGAATTGAAATACTGTATGTGTTTGGGGTATTTCTGGATATTTGCTTTATTATGAGCTTAATTACAGTGGCTGTTCATAGGACACACCTGAAGCCAGACAGAGTGGCTGGAGATCAGACAGACAGAAGAGGACTTGGAGGTACTGGTAGATAGTAGCTGAGCATGAGCCAGCATGAAGAGAAGAGGAGGCTCAGGGGTGACCTCATTGCTGTCTACAGCTACCTGAAAGGAGGTTGTAACCAGGTGGGGTTGGTCTCCTCTCCGAGGCAACCAGCAGCAGAATGAGTGGACACAGTCTGAAGCTGTGCCAGGGGAGGTGGAGGCTGGATATTAGGAGGAAGTTCTTTACAGAGAGAGTGATTGGCATTGGAATGGGCTGCCCAGGGAGGTGGCGGAGTTGCTGTCTCTGAAGCTGTTCAAGAAAAGACTGGATGAGGCACTTAGTGCCATGGTCTAGTTGATTGGATAGGGCTGGGTGATAGGTTGGACTGGATCATCTCAGAGTTCTCTTCCAACCTGGTTGATTCTATGATAGAGGTGTGTGTCATGGCTGCAGCCTTATCTAGACTTCTAAAAATCCATGTATGTGGGAAACTGAATGTAAATGCAAGTATATAATCACGCTGTTAATTTACTTTGAACTGATTTCACTTCCCATAGGTCACATACACCCTTACACAAACAGCAGCTTTCACTCATTTCTGTGCCAATATTTAAAAGCAGAACATTGTGCCACAATCTCATTATTACAGCTTTATTGATTTACAAAATGACACTTTTATAACACTAATCCATGTATTAGGAAGAATGAAATCGTGCACAGAGTACAGCTAACTCTTGCCAGGGAGGTATATGCTTTGCTTTTTTTCATCAGTAGTTCACAATTTAAATTAGTGGATGTCATGCTGTTGGACTCCATGAACACAGGATTAATGGCAAACTCATTAGTTCATGAAGTTTAATCTTCCTGGTGGGTGTCCCACCTCATGGGAAATGAGAGGGATTCGGCTGTAGGTGTCTGGTTGAGGTAAGAGCAATTACTCAAAGATAGAGATCCAGAAGGCAAGCTGCTGCTATTGAAAACCCAATAACATTTATTATTTACGTTTTGTTTGATGCCAGAATAGTCTTTTTTTTTCCCTTAGGAGAAAGTAATGAATGCACTGAAGGACAGATGAGGAGGTTGGAACTGCACCAGCTATTGCCATGCTGCAGTACTACCATTGGTTGCACTTTCCCAGGTCAGGGAGCTGCTGCTGTATCTGAATATTTGGCATAAATCATTAACCAGGCCATTTTTGGGTGGCTTTCTTGGGGAAGTGTGGAAGATTTTGTACCCTTAGTTTTGGTTACTAGGTAGTTATCAGATCCTTTCAAGCTAATATTACAGTAAAAATTGAGCCTCCCTCACCCCAATGCTGGATTGACTTTGCACAGCCATGGTGTTTTGTGACACATACAAATGAACCTGCAAAGCCCCAACACAGCAGCAAGCTGTTTTCATTCCTTTTAGTCTGTCAGGTCCTGGTCCTGATCCTGATCTATAGGGTTTCCTAAATCCCATTGATTTCTTCTGGGGACAAAGTGGCTGGAGAGCAACCAGGCAGGAAGGGACCTAGGGGTACTGGTAGATAGTAGCTGAACATGAGCCAGCAGTGTGCCCAGGTGGGCAGGAGAGGCAATGGCATCTTGGCCTCTATCAGGAACAGTGTGGACAGCAGGACAAGGAAGGTGGCACTGGTCAGACCACACCTTGAGTGCTGCGTCCAGTTCTGGGTCCCTCAGTTCAAGAGAGATGTTGAGGTGCTGGAAGGTGTCCAGAGAAGGGCAGCAAGGCTGGTGAGGGGCCTGGAGCACAGCCCTGTGAGGAGAGGCTGAGGGAGCTGGGGGTGTGCAGCCTGCAGAAGAGGAGGCTTAGGGCAGACCTCATTGCTCTCTACAGCTACCTGAAGGGAGGTTGTAACCAGGTGGGGTTGGGCTTTTCTCCCAGGCACCCAGAGACAGAACGGGGGGGCAGTCTCAAGCTGTGCCAGGGGAGGTCTAGGCTGGATGTTAGGAGGAAGTTCTTGATGGAGAGATTGATTGGCATTGGAATGGGCTGCCCAGGGAGGTGGTGGAGTCACCATCCCTGGAGGTGTTGAAGCAAAACCTGGCTGGGGCACTTAGTGCCATGGTTTAGTTGACTGGCTAGGGCTGGGTGCTAGGGTGGATTGGATGAGTTTGGAGGTCTCTTCCAACCTGCTTGATTCTATGAAGTCCTTTGAGACCCCAGGTCTGGCTAATCTTATGCTGTAAAATGAAAACAGACCTATTTGCTCTACCTCAAACCATTATGAGGATAAATGTACTGAAGATTATCAATGTTCTTACTTGGTGGCAGTGAGTGCCACAGAAATGCCAAAAATAGATTTAAAAGGGACAAAAATAGCTTGCTGCCTGGAGGATGTACAAACTCTGAGCTGTTGCTGTGCAGCTTGGCTGAATCATTTCTCCAGAGAGGGTCCAGGCAGCCAGTAGAGCTTTGAGAGAAAGAGACAGAGAGACGCAACTGGACACAGTGCCTCAGAAAGAAGGAGAGTGGCACTTATGTGAACGGAGGGTCAGCCTGCCATGGCGTGTTTGCATGCCTGACACAGTCCTTTGAGCTAAAAAGGATCCTCACAAGCTTCTGCTGTGAGGTCCAGCTTTGGCCACTTAGTGTTGCTGGAAAGGCTGGTGGGGGAAGGAGATAACTGAACTCTTTGTACAAATCCCTTCTGTCTCCCCCTGTAGAAGAAAAATTACTTTAGCCCACAGCCATGAAATGCATTTCTCTAAGATGTGTCTGTAGAAAGACAGGTTTGTCTTGGTCAGCTGTTTTCTGGGTTTAATCAATCATTTCTGCTGACCACAGTGACAGAAATGTGCTTTTAGTACTGTGGTTATCTGTGTGGCCAGGAAGAGTCAATCAGCATCTGCTCCTGCGCATGGGTCGTTAGCAGAGCTGTGAATTAATTTCTAGTGACATACCACATTCTCCTTTGGACTGAATTTCTACTCTACCACCGAGGCGCTTTAAAGGCTCCTCACGTTCTCGTGGTTTCTAGGTATAAAGTCACTGTTGAGAGGAGGGACAGACAAGATTTAAAATCCCAGAATGAGCTTCCTGAGTTTTGAGTTTCAGGAGAAAACTGTATTTATAATTCAAGCATGCTTGGTTGGTAGCAGACCAGACCTCCCAGAAACTTGGTGTTTCCATGTAGTTGCAACTATAAATCACCATAGGTAAGTGGCGTCACATGAGTATGATGGATAGCACAGAAGTGTCCAAATACAATTTCTTGTACTGCTGTTGGAAAAAAAACAAACAGTCAGTAGTCCTAGTTTGGACAGCCCCAGAAGTCAGTAAGATGAAGTTGTTCTGTCTACAATGTTTGCTTACCAATGGGGTACTCTTTTGTTAATGTAGATAAGGTTATTTCTCATACTGTGCTACAGATAAGTTATGCCTTAAGCTTGTCTGCTAATTGACTTGTTGCATCTGGACACAGACCAGGCTGTCTCCTTCCCTTTCTCCAATTTCTGTGAGCAGGTCTGTGAAGTTTGTCCTGCCTACTAGTTATCTGGCACCATAGGTGACTGATTCAGAAAAGCCAAAGCAGGCTCTCCGAAACATCCTGTGGCATAAGGGGGAAAAGCTGACCTCTAAACATAGTGCGGGGGAAAGAGGGGACGCTTCCTTGACAGCTGAAGATATTCTCGGTGTAGGTGATGAGAGCAGTTCCTTCTTGTTGAATGAACAAAACCAACAGCCTTAAGAGCAATGGCAAGAGCATCATCTTCCTTCTGACTCACCTGCAAACAGCCTCTCAGCAAACTCCCACACCAGCTCTTGGCATCATAGCTTCACGAGTCGGTAACATCCCTGTACATTTCACATTAAAACCTTGTTTATTATGGTTCCATTCACTGGTGGTAACCAACAATGACTTGAGTTTGTGTAAAATATGGTTGTAGCAACTACAGCAGCACTTAGAGTGTACAACTCCTATGCTCTCTGTCTTTTTAAGAGAAGCTGGTCAGTGGAGATGAGAAGTAAATGACTTGTGGTTTGATTTGCTGTATATTCCTGGCTCATTGGATTGTCACTGCCAACCAGTGGAATTGGATAAGGAGTCTTCAGAAATCATTGTTTTGCAAGTGGGAGATGTAGGTGTCCTGCACTTGAGAAGTCAACTTCCAAATTACTTGCTAGGGGCTGTTTTGGTGCATGGTAACAGAATTACTGCTCAAGAACTGTTTTTGTTTTAACAAGAAAGTAATTGAAGTGACTCCAGCTCCTTTGAAGTCTTATTTTTAGATTACAATAAGCAAGATTCTGATTAATTTAGCAGCAGGGCATCAGTGGCTATTAAAAGCTTAACATGAACCCCTGGTAGATTGATAAGAAGCTAAAGAGCCCCTGTATCATGTATTAACAATCTGGTCATACTGTAATTGAGGCTCACATTGGGTAATTGTCAGCGTGGTTGATAGGCAACACAACAGCAGCAGCTATTTGTCTTTTAAATGGGCACTTAAATTATTCAGCATAATAGTTGATAGTCATCAGTAGGTCTGAGCCACAGTTTGATTAAGTCTAGGCACAGATGACAAGCTTTAATTTAGTTCGTACAACACTGGGCTCTGCTTGGACAAACATCTGTGTCTAGAAGCAGCTCCTCAGGTAGGTTCTCCAACCCATGATGAGATCCTTTCTCTTGTAGTGGAAGGGTGATTAGTTACTGTGAGATGATATTTTTTAAAATATTAATATAATTTATTAATATTAAATATTCAGAACTGGTGTCACCCCAATCACCAATTTAATAATAAGAACAGGTTCTTTGCATCATTATGGAAACTATCTACAGGTTATTATAGGATCTAGGAATAACCAGTAAATATATACACATTAATTGAACTCATTAAACTGGAAGAGAAGCTTGCTGTGGTCAGCATACCGCTTGCAGTCAGTACTCTGCTTGCTCACTAGATGGACTCAAGGAGCTCCTTTCTGCTCGTGGCAGAAGACAATTAATGATTCCAAGAGGCTTTTGGTATTTACCCACAAAAAATATTATCTGACAATACCCAAAGCTTATGGCAGGGGTACTGTCAGTAGCCATTAGAGGCTTTGGAGTTTNCTCAGCACGGATAGAGCAGATACAATAGTGGAGCATAGGTATAACAGCAGACACACCTTGTAATGGCAAAATACACCCTCTGCTCCCTCCTCATCTCCTTTTATCCATACAGCCTGAGACTAATGGGCCTTTGGACACAAGATGGCCAATCAGGATGGCAGTTAGCCAAGCTCGACTATATTAGGTGAAGCCATAGGCTTGCTCTACCCTTTTTTGGGCAGAACACAGCCTTGCACAAGGCAACTGTGTGCACCTTGTTTACTGCAGGATCTAGGCAGGCCACAGACCTCAAACTTAGTGGCTCCAGGTTGTTTGTCATCTTTCCTATGGTTGCTCTCCCCAAAACAGAAGGAGGGAGAGCAGAAAAGCATGTCTGGGCAAGCTAGGACATGTATAACCGTATTTTGGTCTGTGTAGGCCTACCACGACACCTCTGTGGCCCAAGCATTAGTGGTGCATGAATAAATGGAGATGTAGCAATCTTGGTACCAAACGGTAACCAAACTAACTTCTTATCTCGTGTCTTAGTCACCCGTGTTTTATGTAGCTTAACCTCCACAGACCACAAGAGAAGGTAAAACCTTCAACACTAACCAGTGGCCTTGTTTTGATTTATTTATTTTCTAAAGTCTGCTGTGGTTGCTGAAGAGTTGAGCAGTTCTGTGAGTTCAGTGACTCTGTCTGGTTTTGTGTGTTGAGGGATATTCAAGCCAAATATGAGTGAAAGTTTGTGAACCAAGAGATGTGCAGGAGTTGGCCACCATATGTTTTCCCCTCAAGCTCCTTCTTGTTGTAGCATTGGCAATTCTGAGCTAGTCACACAGCGGGGTGTAACTCAAATTGATTAGCTCCATTGCTAACTAATTACAGTAAGATTTGATGCCACTTAATATTTCAGTGCAAACATGGCAGGCGGGTTAACATATTTCAATATAATTGGCTCACCTTTCCTAGTGGAGTATCTTAACTCATGTTTGGGCCACCTACAGCACTCATTGCACTCAATTAATTCTGCTATTAGCTGTGGTCTGAGCTACTGTTAGCTCTGATAAAATGTACAATCATCTCTATAGTGCTCTCCTTCAATGGGGGACTTCAGAACTGCCTACTAATACCTGAGAGGATCCTACTGGAAGGGTGGAGAGGGACTCTTCGTAAGGATGTCTAGCAGTAGGACAAGGGGGAATGGTTTTAAGCTGAGGGAGAGTAGGTTTAGACTGGATCTTAGAAAGGAGTTCTTCAGTATGAGGGTGGTGAGACTGGAATAGGGTGCCCAGGGAGGTTGTGGATGCCTCCTGCCTGGGGCTGTTCAAGGCCAGGTTGGGAGAGGCCTTGAGCAGTCAAGTCTAGTTGAGAGTCATTCTTACACGTGGCAGGGAGGTTAGAGTAGATGATCTCTAAGATCCCTTCCAACCTAAGCCATTCTATGATACTTTTGTAAGGATACTGAAATGCAGTGTAAAGGGGAAGGGAGAAAACATGCACACTGCTTTCTACATAATGATGGGAGACTTAATTACAACTTGAAATTTATTAGCAGGAAGCTCCAATAGTATCTTGCAGCCCCCTATGACGCTGGGCTGTGCACACACTTGCTGTACAGTAGGTTGAGCAGTTATAAAATCTCAGAATTGTTTTGGCTGGAAAAGTCCCCTAAGGTCATCCAGTCCAGCCATTTACCTAACACCACCAAGGCCATTAAACCATGTCCCAAAGTGCCATGTCCACACATTTCTTAACACCTTCAGGGGTGATGACTCCACCACCTGTCTGGACAACCTATTCCAATTCCTGACCACTCTCTTCATAAAGAAATCTTTCCTAATATCCAAACTAAACCTCCCCTGGCACAATTTCAGGCCATTTCCTCTCGTCCTACCACCTGATACTAAAGACAAGAGACCAGTCCCCACCTCACTACAAAGTTGTTTCAGGCTGTAGAAGGGCTCTGGTTGAGAGGTGTGGATTACTGGCAGCGTCCCGTGCCTGGGACGCCTTTGCTTACGCACCTCTTGGCTCTCCTTTTCTTTCCCCCTGTCTTTCCGCCCGCCCTCTCCCCCCAACCTCCTTGTGAAGCAGCCCTTCTGGCTTTGTTGTAAGTGTGGTTTGTAATCATTGTACACATCCCAGATGGTTCTTGAAAGCTCTTTGAAATGCCATCTGCCAGGCGTGTGTCCAGGCGTCACAGTCANTTGGTAACACTGGCTCAGATGGGAGGCAGGATAACGGCCCCATCATCTGCAAGCAATCTTTGCTCTAGACAGCAGCATGGAAAGTTGTTGGGTTTTCCGCCTTTTCCCAGATAAGAGATGCTAACCAGTGTAGTTTTTATGTTCCCTCTGTTTGTGCCGAGGCCAGGCGCGAGGTGACAAATGTTATCTCAGGGCTGTGACATTCCCATTTTGAGGCTGTGGCTTGGCCTTTCTCCTGCATTCGAAGCGTGTTGCAGGCAGTTGCGCTGAGAGCAGACACATCTGTGATGTTTTTCAGCTTGCACATAGTCAGGAAATGAAGAACACAGAGATGAAACAAATAGATCCCTTGGAATGGCTCAGAGGAGTTACAGCACAGGTATAATTGTCATGTCAAGTAGGCAGCCAGCAGCAGTAAACTGCTGACTCCAATTTCACTGCTATAAAAATTTGGGAAGGAAAAAAAAAAAAAAAAAAAGAAGGAATTGTTAATGAATAGTCTCTGGAGGGAGATACAGATAAAGAAAAGATGAGGACTGTAAAAGATAGAGGCAAAACGAGTCTTGGAGTTGTTTGCGGTGAGGGTGGTGAGACACTAGCACAGGTGGCCCAGGGAGGTTGTGGAGCACAGAATCACCCAACGTGATCAAAGATCTGTGCTCCACAACCTCCCTGGAGGTATTCAAGGCCAGGTTGGATGAGGCCTAGAGTGACCTGTTCTAGTGGGAGGTGTCCCTGCCTATGGCAGGAGGTTAGAACTAGATGATCTTTGAGGTCCCTTCCAACCTTACCATTCTAATAACTCACTCTGAATCTCTCTCTAGCATCTGACAATAGTGCCCAGCTATCAGCTATTTCACTCACACCCATGCATCACTATAAAGGAGCTCGAAATAGCCTCAGTTTACTCAGCTCTTACTGCTCCATGTGAGGCCAGAAGAATCTGCACAAGCTTGCCAAATTCTACTTCAAAGATTCAATTTCTGTGTCTTCCTGTACACCCTTCTGTGAAGAGGAGGTGACCTACTACTGCACATTCATCAGAGGGCTGCAGCATCTCTGCTATAGGGACAGGCTGAGAGAGCTGGGGCTCTGCAGCCTGGAGAAGAGAAGGCTTCCAGGAGACCTTAGAGTAGCCTTCCGGTATCTGAAGGGGGCTACAGGAAGGCCGTGGAGGGACTACTGACAAGGTCTTGCAATGCCAGGACAAGGGGCAATGGGTTTGAACTGTTAGAGGGGAGATTGAAAGTGGATGTTAGGAGGAAGTTCTTTACAGTGAGGGTGGTGAGACACTGGCACAGGTTGCCCAAGGAGGTTGTGGCTGCTCCCTCCCTGGAGGTGTTCAGGACCAGGTTGGCTGAGGCCTCGAGTGACCTGTTCTAGTGGGAGGTGTCCCTGCCTATGGCAGGGAGTTGGAACTAGATGATCCTTGAGGTCCCTTCCAACCTAAACCATTCTATGATTCTATATCCATCACCATTTCCATTCCTCTTTCTTTTCTTCCTTCTGCCTTCATCTATTCACACAGAATAGACAGAAAAAGCACGAAACCCCTCTGCCGTGGGAAGGGACACCTCCCACTAGGCCAGGTTGCTCAAAGTCCCATCCAAAGGCTGATGGTGAATAATAAAAAATGAGTGAGAATTTCTGTTTTGAAACAAGTGGAGAATGTTAGTGAAAGTGGATGTCTATCAAGGAAATTAATAGAGTGATGGCCTTTCAAGGGTGTCACTCTGTCAAGCGTGACCTCTCAGATATCAGGGCACAAGCAGACATTCTGCCTCCCTGGCACTTGAGGAAAACATTTGCCAGATGCAATCATGATAAATGTAACTTTTTAAACTTCTGAGGGTTGGAATCTTCCCAATTAGTTTCTAGAAAATCAGGATTTTTTAATACTCTCTTTAGTTCTTTTATGTAGGGTTTAAGAAGTTGTGTACACTGAGAAGGCACTGCCTGGGGGCCTAAAGACTCCCACAGAAGTGAGAAACTACGCTTCATTAAATGTTAGGTATAGTCTCCACATATCTAAAATTGTTCCCAAGCCAGGAGATTGGTTGTGGCCACAGCACATGAACACTTGCAACTTTCTAACGCTACTCTTTCATTGAAAGTTCAGTTTACTGGACCATCTGTGAATGTCAGTTATAGTTAATCTCAGATGTACAGCATCCAGCTAGCTCCCAGTCTCCAGAGTCATGGAAAATAAAGGCTATTGAAGAGAAATCGATGCTAATCAATTTAGCTGTGCTCAGTGACCTAAAATGCAGTGGCCCAAGCCGTCTTCACAAAAAGTCATGAAATGACTCATCTTACACCACGCTTCAAGGGGTTGCAAATTGGTCAGAAGGGAGAAGAGTTTCAGAGCTGGCAGGGCAGCAGTGATTAGAGACGTGTTCTCCATGGCCACTATTGTCAGATGCTAGAGAGAGATTCAGGGTGAGTTATTAGAATCATAGAATGGTAAGGTTGGAAGGGACCTCAAGGATCATCTAGTTCCAACTGCCTGCTGTAGGCAGGGACACCTCCCACAAGTACAGGTCACTCAAGGCCTCATCCAACCTGGCCTTGAACACCTCCAGGGAGGAAGCAGCCACAACCTCCCTGGGCAACCTGTGCCAGTGCCTCACCACCCTCACTGCAAACAACTTCCTCCTAACAGCCACTTTCAATCTCNGACACATGTCCATGCACATGGACACATGCACACAGGACTGCAGGTGGGGTCTGAGGAGAGCAGAGCAAAGGGGCAGAATCCCCTCCCTTGCCCTGCTGCCCACACTGCTCTTGCTGCAGCCCAGCACACACTTGCTGTCTGGGCTGCACTCACACTGCAGCCTCATCTTGAGCTTTTCATCACCCCACACCCCCAGGGCCTTTTCCTCAGGGCTACTCTCAGCCATTCCCCACCCAGCCTGGAGTTGTGCTTGGGATTGTGCCTTCCCAGGTGTAGGACCTTGCACTTGGCCCTGTTGAACTTCATTAGGTTGGCTTGGGCACACCTCTGCAACCTGTCCAGGTCCCTCTGGATGGATCCCTGCCCTCTAGCAAGTCGACTTACTGCTCAAAAGTAAAAAGTATTTATTGAACAGGAATGAGAACTTCTGTGAAAAGAGTTTGCAGGTTATCTCTTTAGTGAGCCTGTGGTGCATCAGAACTGTCTCATGGTATTTTGTGACACTGAATAAAGATAATAACAAATAGAGATGAAATATTAAAAAATGAAGAAAACATCTTTGTGATGTAAAAGAATATTTGGTGAGATGAAGCAATACAGAAATAACAGAAGCTGGAAAAAAATTCTTTATCTGCGAATACAGGTTGTGTTTTTACTGAAGTACGGGAGACCATGCCAATAGCAGGAAGGTAATTGCTGGCATATTCCCAGATGCCAAACTCTTCCAGCTGTTTTTCTGCATGTGGTAGGAGAGATTTCTTTGCCAGAAAGTCTTTCTGAGGATACCAAAACCATTGTTATTGAATGGAACAATTGATGCTGCCAGCTCCACCGGTGACTTATATCTTATCTTTTTTTTCACATGGGCTCCTAACTTCTGTTTGCCCTCTTCTGACAGTGTTTGCTTTCTGATAGCACTTTTTTTACTGTTTTAACTCTGGACAAGAAATTTATTAATGTGCTAATTTTTCCTTCCAGGCACAACCCGCCCTCCAAGAGAAGGAGAAGTGCCTGGTGTGGACTATAACTTTCTGACTGTGGAGAAGTTTCTGGAGTTGGAGCGAAGTGGGACTCTGCTGGAAGTAGGAACTTACGAAGGTATGGAGCCACAGGCAGTGAAAAAGCACTTCAAGTAATTATGGTAGAGCACCAGACTTGTATCATAGACTCCTAGAATGGTTTGGGTTGGAAGGGACCTCAACTAGCTTGAGTTAGGACCTCATTTTCCATGCTGGTGCTATACTCCCCTTCATTCTTTGTACCCTGAAAGAATGAATTCCAATATTGCTGTGCTTTTGTCTTTTCCCTTCAAGTTAACTGATTCAAGAGATTAATGTCACTAGGTCAGGAAATAGAGAATCATAGAATAGTAAAATTGGAAGTGACCTCAAAGATCATCTAGTTCCAACCCCCTGCCATAGGCAGGGACACCTCCCACTAGTACAGGTCACTCAAGGCCTCATCCAACCTGGCCTTGAACACCTCCAGGGAGATTGTGGAGCACAGAATCAGCCAACGTGATCAAAAATCACATTCTGTGATTCTGTGCTTCACAACCTCCCTGGGCAACCTGTGCCAGTGTCTCACCACCCTCACTGCAAACAACTTCCTCAGTTTTCAGTCTCCCCTCTGCCAGTTTAAACCCATTGCCCCTTGTTCTGTCATTGCAAGACCTTGTCAATAGTCCCTCCCCAGCCTTCCTGGAGCCCCCTTCAGATACTGGAAGGCTACTCTAAGGTCTCCTGGAAGCCTTCTCTTCTCCAGGCTGAAGAGCCCCAACTCTTGTAGCCTGTCCTCATAGGAGAGCTGCTGCAGCCCTCTCAGCATCTTTGTGGCCTCCTCTGGACCCGCTCCAACACTTCCATGTCCTTCCTGTGCTGGGGGCTCCAGAACGGCACACAGGACTGCAGGTGGGGTGTGAGGAGAGCAGAGCAAAGGGGCAGAATCCCCTCCCTTGCCCTGCTACCTACAGTGCTCTTGCTGTAGCCCAGGGCTGAAATCCAGTAACAAAATTCGGAGTGAAGAAAACCTGGCAGAGAGTAAAAATGTATCTGTTCTTTGTATGTGCTATGGCTAGCCTCCTTGTTCACTTTTTCTTTCCTCCTGCTGTCTGTTTTTCCCTTCATCTTCCCTAAATGCACACCCTTCATCACTCAATTGTGTCTCACTATGCAGCTACTTGATGGACTGCTCTTGGCCTTTGTGGGCTTTTTTTCAGCGTTCTTTATTTTTGGATAACTACTTCAAAGTTGCAGCATTGTGTTGATCCTTTTTTACAGCACAGCTCTACAAACAACAGCACTGAGACAGCCTGGGGGCATTGAAATGTCACAGGGGTGAGAGCTGGGAAAAGATACCTTTGACTGCTGGATAAATACAAGGCAAATTGACCATATTTACATACACAATAGCATTTGTGTAACTAAACCTGAAATCCACACCTCCCATAAATTGAAAAGCCCTCTTGAGATATTTCATAGAATGGTATAGTTGGAAGGGACCTCAAGGACCATCCAGTTCCAACCCTCTGCCGTAAGCAGGGACACCTCCCACTAGTACAGGTCACTCAAAACCTCATCAAACCTGGCCTTGAACACCTCCGGGGAGGACGTGGAGCACAGAATCACCCAACAGGATCAGAGATCACATTGGGTGCTTCTGTGCATCACAACCCACCCTGTGCAACCAGTGCCAGTATCTCACCACCCTCACTGCAAACAACTTCCTCCTAACCGCCACTTTCAATCTCCCATCTGCCATTTCAAACCCATTGCCCCTTGTCCTGTCATTGCAAGACCTTGTCAATAGTCCCTCCACAGCCTTCCTGGAGCCCCCTTCAGATCCTGGAAGGCTACTCTGAGGTCTCCTGGAAACCTTCTCTTCCCCAGGCTGAAGAGCCCCCAACTCTCTCTGCCTGTCCTCATAGCAGAGCTGCTCCAGCTCTCTTTTGTGTTGTTTGTTTTTTTCTTTGTTTTATTTGTTGGTTTAATTATTTATTTGTCTGGGGAGGGGGTTGTGGGGTTTTCTTGATGTTTGTTTGCTTTTAGTTGTTTATTTTTTGTCTGCTTTGTTTTTTTTTTTTCTTTCTCCTGGAGAACATTCAGATGTGCCTCTTTAAAATAATAAAAAGTGATAGTCACAAGTTTGGAAGTTCTTCCACTGTGCTTCACCTCCTTCATGTCATATTTCCATTTGCAAGGAACTAAATGGATCTTTTTGTACCTATGAGACCTTGAAAAAGCTTTATTCTTGCAGCTGTTAATAAGATACATGAAGTACATTAAAAAATATGAACTACACATGAATAGCCAATAGTCTTTGAAAGAAAAAAAAGAAACCCACAACATAACCAGAACATCAAATATGAAGAGAAAAGACTTTGACATATAGTTTTGGGTTTGAAGCTCTAAGAAATGCTTTTGAAACACAGTTTGTTTAGTCTGCTGCTTTTAAAACTCCTTTGTAAAGTCGCCTTTAAACTTTGCATTATTCCCAGCTGCAGACAATTGCAGTGTCCAACCTGGTTTGCATGAAGGTGCTAAATTCATAATTTAGTTTCACTCTTCCACCTCTCTGAGCTGATTAGCTCCATCAACACCAACTCTAATGTTCCAGCAGCAGCAGCACTTCTCCAAAATGAGCTTTTCCTCTCCACGTTTCTAATTATAACACTAAATTAGTTTTCTTTGTCATGGTGCTCGAAATACATCAGCTGAACTGCCTCACCATTACTTCCTGATCCTATTTGTTCTGGTGACCTTTCCACTTGGAAAGACAAAATGGGTAACTGTCTGTAAGCTGGCTCCTAGGACATGCTAGGGATTAGTTTTCAAGAAATGATGTACTCCTCTGAGACAGTTCTAAACGTGGTCCAGAGGAGGGCCATGAA
>VWYK01012387.1:0-14656 GCA_013399775.1 Semnornis frantzii
AACTGCCACACAGAACCCAGCACCTGAAAGAAATGCCAGGACTGCTGCCCTGAGGCCTGAGGAAATCTGCCCCAAGAAGAACATCACACCAGGGTGGGGAGGGACTCCCAACACTTAGCCTGACCTAGTAAGCAGAGAGGGATTTTATGGCTGAGAAAGGCCTGGCTGAGGAGTCTGGCAGTGAGTGCACAGGTGCTTGCCTGAGCATGGGCAGCTCTGCTGCTGCTAGGAACTGTGCTGCAAGGCCTGCAGGTTCCACAGGGACTCACTCAGAGACATGCTTACTGACACTGCAGCCACCAAGATGCTCAGAGGGCAGCCACCAAGATGCTCAGAGCAGCAGCTCTGCTATGACAGGCTGAGAGAGTTGGGGCTCTGCAGCCTCGAGAAGAGAAGGCTTCAAGTAGGCTTGGAGTGGCCTTCCACTATCTGAAGATGGCTACAGGAGGGCTGGGGAGGGATTATTGCAAGGTCCTGTAATGACAGGACAAGGAGAAATGGGTTTAAAGGGGCAGAGTGGAGATTTAATTGGATGTTAGCAAGAAGTTCTTTGCAGTGAGGGTGGTGAGACACTGGCACAGGTTGCCCAGGGAGGTCATGGAGCACATTCTGTGCTTCTGTGCTCCACAACCTCCCTGGAGGTGTTCAGGACCAGGTTGGATGAGGCCTTGAGCAACCTGTTCTAGAGGGAGGTGTCCCTGCCTATGGCACAGGGAGGTTGTAACTGTCTGAGCTTTGAGCTCCCTTCCAACCTAAACCATTCCATGATTCTCTGATGCTGTTTCATCTTTGCACAGCTATTTTAGGAGCAAAGTCCATAAAATACCTCCAATGGCAGCCCTCAACAGGAAGGCCCAGCACAGAAGATGCAGTGACAAAGCCAAGTTTACAGAGAAAACAAGAAACACTTCAGCAGAAATCACCTAGGTGGGCAGCAGGGACACGAGGGAGGGACACACTCTGTCCCTTTTATGACCACTTAGAAATGCATGAGGGGAAGCACTGCTGTGTGGAAAGCAAGGCTATGGCTGACAACACCCACAGACAGGTGATGTAGGGACCAACAGGCTCAGGGCAACTCTGCAACCCCCAAATCCTGTCTGCTACAAGGGGTGCCAATATTCAAATCAGGAACACAAGACAACAAATCAACACTTTGCCACCACATATATTCATTTGTCAATGAAGTTTCAGCTGCTGGACAGAATTTGCTGCAAAGCTCCCTAGTGGCAGTAGAAGCAGTGAATTGACTTGGTTCCAGCAGCCAGCTTCAGCCCAGTTCTCAGATGCAGACTGCAGAGCAGGTTTTTAAAGGTGGGCAGTAGAAGAGTCTTCTCCCAGCACATTTACATTGTAGCTGCAAGTGTCCAAGGTCATTCTGCTTCCACCTTCCCAAATCACTCAGGGCCACTCTGGTCCTTTTCCTTCATTTCTGCCTCCAGGTAGTACAGGGAAGCAGACAATAAAACTGATCATGTTTAAAAATTAACTTTCCTTGGATGGGTCAGGCTGAACCTCCATCATTGTGTCACTCCAGTTTACAGACAAATGTGCATAGTGGCACCAGGAGGGGTAAGAGAGGACAGGAGCAGGCACAAGTCCAGCTTCTACCTATCCACATGGCTCCAACCACAGCATCTACAAAGATGCAGATGCTGGTGGGGTTAGCTGCTCTGCCTGCCTGGGCCAGCAAGCTGAGGATTTTCCTCTGATGAGCCTGTTAGCTTCTCCCCAACCTGCAATGCTTCCAGAAGGGCATTTGAAGAAGCACCAACAGTACCACTGTCACAGCAATAGCATCACAGAAGTTTTGGTTCCCCCACTTTGAGAGGTTGGAGCAGGTACAGAGAAGGGCAGAAAAGTGGGGAAGGGTCTGGAGAACAGGGTTGGGGAGGACAGCTGAGGGAGCTGGGGGTGTGCAGTGTGGAGAAAAGGAGGCTGAGGGGAGACCTCATTGCTCTCTGCAGCTCCCTGAGAGGAGGCTGCAGTCAGGTGGGGGTTGGGCTCTACTCCCTAGGAAGAAAGGTAAGAACAGAAAAAACAGCCTCAAGTTGCACCAGGGGAGGCTTAGCTTGGACATTAGAAGAAACTTCTTCACTGAAAGAGCTCTCAAACAGTGCAACAGGCTGCCCAGGGAGGTGGCTGAATGCTCACCTCTGAACTTCAGAGATGTGGGGAAGAGAGCCAGGGCTTAGCACCAGCCTTGGCAGAGTTAGAGAATGGTTGGACTGGATGAGCTGAAAGGGCTTTTCCAACTCAATTAATTCTACAGTTCTACAATTCCCACTGCAGGTATTGCCCAGTCTGGAATAAATGAAGAAGAAAAAAAAAAAAAAAGGCAACAAGGACTTCTCTTACCTCTTGTTGAACTCCTCAAGCTCTGCTCCCAGCTTGCCTATCTCAATCTGTAGCCTGGCCCTCTCCTTGGCAGTCTCATCCAGAACTCTCCGTGCATCAGCCAGCTCAGACTCGTACAGACTCTTGATCCCACTCACCTAGGAGGGAAGAGGCATTCAGACATGAGGCATCCCCCAGGCCCATCCCAGCACTGAACCCCCAAGCAGGCTTCCCAGCTTGCTTTGGAAGAGGGCTGCAGGCTGCCTGAGAACATTCTGCAGCACATCTTTTCCATCCACACACACCTGCAACCAGACCTGACCCAAACAAGGCACTGGGACAGAGCCTGGAGTGTCCAAGCCCTCCAAGGAGGAGCTGAACCTGAGCACTGCACCCTGCAATCACAAAGTCCTCACCTTCATTTCCAATGCTGCTGCTCTGGGAGATGTTTTTAACACCTGAAGTCTCACGTTGTGCAGTACAGGTCCAAGCCTCACTCTGACTTTAGCTCTTGCACTACAAAGCTGAAAATAATCTGGAACTACACAAACTGCAGCAATGGGACCCACTGAGCTTCCCTGCCTCTGAGGATAAGGATCTCCAGACCTCTCCCTGTCTCAGCTCAGTACTTTGCTATCAGCTGTTCAGATCACAGCAAGGCACCTGGAAGTCTTCCACACCTGGATTTTTATGAATGCCAGACAGTTCCAGAGGTGTATCAGACAGCCACACTGCCAACACCTTGGAAAACTTCTGCTACTACTTCTAGGGAATACTACAACAACCATTACTGATGCAAGTTCTGAAACAGAGCATTCAGGGAACAGAGCCAAAAGCAGGATGTACCAACCTTAGGAAGAGAAATTCCCTACCAAAGCATAAGGTGTAAAGACAAGGAAGCAAAGCCTGCTGTTCTGGGAGTGTCTGCTGCAGCAGCAGCAGAGTGGCACCAAAAGAGAGACTCAACCATCTGGTCTTCAGAAAGCCTGACTGAAAGCAGTGAGGGTAGGAGTAAACTCCACACTCCCAGCAGAACTCCTGACACAACTCAACCAGGGCAGCAGGAGGTTGAGAAGCCTTCCTTGACAGGCACACCACAGACCAGTAATGACAAGGCCAGGATGGACCAAGCCTTGAGCCACCTGTGCTGGTGGGAGGTGTCCCTGCCCATGGCAGGATGTTGGCACTGCATGATCTTTAAGGTCCCTTCCAACCCAACCCATTCTGCAGTCTATGAAGCTGGTTGGCCATGCAACCTTTCTGCTTCTCCAAAGAATTAAGTTCAATAAAGTTTGAAAGAATTTTGTTGTTGAATTTTGGGTTTTTTCCCTCCATAACTGATAGCCAGAGTCTGTCTGTAGCAGAAGCCAACACAACTGTGTACTACAGAACCACAGATTGAATGGGCTTGGAAGGGCCCCTCCAAGGGCATCTTGGCCAACCCCCTGCAGCCAGCAGGGACACCTCCAGCCAGAGCAGGCTGCACAGGGACACAGCAAGGCTGAGCTCCAATGTCTCCAGGGATGGCCTCAAGCACCTCCCTGTGCAGCCTGAGCCAGTCTCTGCCCACCCTCACTGTGCACAGCTCCCTCCTGATGTCCAATCTAACTCTGCCCTGCTCCACTTCCAAACCCCTGCCCTCAACCTGTCCCCACAGCCCCTTCTGAACAGTCCCTCCCCAGCCTGCAGCTCTCCTGCAGATATGGAACTGCAGTTCTGAGGCCTGCCTGGAGCCTTCTCTTCTCCAGGCTGCACAGCCCCAACCCTCCCAGCCCATGCCCATCTCAGAGGCTCTCCAATCTTCTAACCATCTCTGTGGTCTCTGGACTGAGGGAGCAGCTCCATGTCCATCTTGCACTGGTGGTCCCACAGTTGGGCACAGTGCTGTAGGTGAGGTCTGAGCACAGCAGAGTGGCAGACTCCCCTCTCTCCATCTGCTGTGACAAAGTTGAGGATGCTCTAGCAAGTGAACCACGACTGTGCTGAACTTCTCCATTCAGCTCTCCACACCACTAAGGCAAAAAGGGTGCCATGCCCTGAGTGATTTGGGTGCCATGCTGTCAGGTCTCATTGTAGTGAAGCCATGAGAGCTAACATCTGAAAACTGCAACACCAAACAACAGCCCCAAGGCTAAGCACCAAGTCTGCACCATCAGGTACTGCAACTACAAGGCTGCTCCTCTTCTGTCAGCAATTCTTCAGGCCTTGGATGTGCTAAATCCTCACCCTGGGACATCTACCAGCAGCCTGAGGCTTTTTGCTGTAGGTTCAGACACATCACATGCAGGACACAAGGACAAACTGGGATTGCATGGCCAAGTACAAAGGGAGAGAGCCTTCTTCCCTACCTTCTTGTGAGCACAATGCCATGCTGCTGGTGTGGTACTTGCATCAGTTATTTACTACTTATTGTATCTGAGGCATTACAGGCACCAAAGAACTTATCACCACCAAAACAATCCTCTGAACAGAGAGCAAACACTTAATTCAGTTCCTGTATAGAGAGAACATAGCTGGATGGAGCTAAAGGCTGTGGGATGGAAACAGTTGCAGAACCTGTTGGTAAGCAGAGACTTGTGCTGCCTAATGAGCAAGCACTGGCTCACACAGGGTCCCCAGCTGTGGTAGCTCACTGGGTGTTTCTCTCCAGCAGCATCCTAACATCTTCTCTGCTCTTAGCCCAGAGCACAGGAGAAGGAAGCAAACTGCTCCAATTCACAGCCCCAAGTCACTGGGCTTAGCTGCCTGCTCAGTGCACCAGCTGAAATAACCCAGACATGGACTCACAGAATAGTTGGGCTGGAAGGGGTCTCCAGAGGTCATCCAGGCCAATCTCCCCCTGCAGCATACAGGGACATCCTCAGCTAGATCGGGCTGCTCAGAGTCATAGAATGGGAAGGTTGGAAGGGACCTCAAGGATCAGCCAGTTCCAACCCCCTGCCATAGGCAGGGACACCTCCCACTAGTACAGGGCACTCAAGGCCTCATCCAACCTGGCCTTGAACACCTCCAGGGAGGGAGCAGCCACAACCTCCCTGGACAACCTGTGCCAGTGTCTCACCACCCTCACTGCAAACAACTTCCTCCTCACATCCACTTTCAATCTCCCCTCTCACACTTCAAACCCATTCCCCTTGTCCTGCCATTCCCAGCCCTTGGCAATAGTCCCTCCCCAGCCTTCCTGCAGCCCCCTTCACATCCTGCAAGGCCACTCCAAGCTCTCCTGGAAGCCTTCTCCTCTGCAGGCTGCAGAGCCCCAACTCTCTCAGCCTGTCCTCACAGCAGAGCTGCTGCAGCCCTCTCACCATCTTGNAACCTCCCTGGGCAACCTGTTGCCGTGTTCCAGCACCCTCATGGTGCAGAATTTGTTCCTCACATCCAAACCTCCTCTCCTCTCATTTCAAACCATTGCTCCTCACTCTGCCCCTGCAGGACTTTGGGAATAGCTCCTCTGCAGCCTTCTTGTAGCCCCTTTAGGCACTATCAGGATGCTATTAGGTCTTCCTGGAACCTTCTCTTCTGCAGGCTGAACACCCTCAGCTCCCTCAGCCCATCCCCATAGCAGAGCTGCTCCAAGCTCCATATCATTTTTATGGCCCCACTCCACCAGGTCCATGTCCTTCCTGTGTTGAGGGACACACCACAGATGCCAGCACAAAGAGGCAGGAGAAGCAGCAGCAGCAAACTGCAAAACACACTCAACCCCAACTCACAACTCCAACAACAGGATGCAAGGAGAATATGGATCCATGGCAACACTGGAGCATGTCCAGAGAGGGACAAGGAAGCTGGTGAAGGGTCTGCAGAACAGGCCTGGTAAGAAGCAGCTGAGGGAACTGGATTGGTTTAGTCTGAAGGAGGCTGAGGGGAGACCTCATTGCTCTCTGCAGCTTCCTGAGAGGAGGCCTCAGGCAGGTGGGGGTTGGGCTCTGCTCCCTAGGATCTGGTGATAGAAGAGGAGGAAGTGGCCTGCAATTGCACCAGTAGAGGTTAGGTTGGAGATGAGGAAAAATATCTTTGCTGCCAGAGTGGTCAGGGATTGGCACAGGCTGCCCAGGGAGGGGGTGGAGTGCCCATGCCTGGAGGTGTTCCAGAACCCTGTGGCCATGGCACTTGGGGCCATGGTTTGGTGCCCATGGTGGGGGTGAGTTGCTGCTTGCACTTGGTCTTAGAGGGCTTTTCCAACCCAAACAACACTGAGATTCTCTTAGTTTTAGATGATCAAACTGAACTAGAGGGCAGTTCAAGATGGTTTTCCTAGGTCATAAAAAAAACAAAACCAAAAACCAACAGTGTTTATTTTCAGCATTGGTCAAGGGGAGAAGTGAGACCCAAACACAGGAGCAGGCTCAAGGGACAGTGAGCAGAGCCAGGTGAGCTGCACCAGTCTGGGCTCAGGGGCTGCCAACCAGACCACCACTCACTGAAAGCACTTTTCTACCTCAGCACTCCAATGCTGACAACGACTTCTGCTGCCTCTAAGTGCCACTCCCCCAACTCTCTTCTGATGGAAGGAAGGCAATCTCAAGTCTACTGACTCTGAAAAGCTCCAGAGAACCTGGTGCCAACAATGCCTTTGGTAGTGCAGACACAAGGAGGCTGCTTTGCTCTGGCTCTGCTGGCACTCTTCTGCCCACTTTAATTGCTTCACCTTTACTACTCAGTTTGCTCTCCAGTGCAGGGACACTTTCAGCCCTTCTTTAACAAGCTGCTGTTGGACCAAAGCAGGACTTCCCAGGATAAGCCTCACATGAACCTTCTGGACAAAAACCAACCCAAAAGTCACCAGGAACAGCTGCCAGCACCCACAGCATCCACAGCAAAGGAGGAGGGACATGAATGAATACATCTGGCTCCTGGCCTCATCAGACTTCTGAGCAGAGTGCCACCAGACAGTGGCCTGCGTCTGAACACTCCCAAAGATCAGTGGGTGCAAGAGACTCCCTGTCTGATGGCACCTTCCAGCTTCCTGTCATCTCCTATCAGGAGAATCTATCAATTCAAATTCCCTCCTTCATCTGTTGCTTCTCATCATTTTGCTTGGGTTACCACAGCTCATTGCCTCCTGCTCCTCACACCTGAGAAAGACACAAACTGGTCCCTGGAGCCTAGGCCAACCCTTGCAGTGTAAGCAGCACAAGAGCAGCAGCTGGAAGTAAGTGCTGAAGGGAAACTGTAGAGCAAGGCACACAAAGATCCTTCACTCACCTGTGCTCCCAGATCTAGAAAGAAAAAATGAGCCAAAAATTGCTTCCAGGAACCAAAATCCAGCAGTCCTCAAATACAAATTTGTCTAATCCTTGTGTAAATCTCCTCAGCTTTTGCTCTCCACATCAGAGAGCCTCACACAAGCACAACTGCTCAGTTAAGACCTCCTGCTTGATAATTTAATTTCCTGCCTTCAGATTGTCTTGTGAGAAGTGCTGAGTATCTGCTTCCTAAAGCAATCTCCTTGGCTGGACCTGGGACTTAGACCTCAGATTTCTTCACATTTCCAGCTTTGCTCCTGGTCAGAAATGATTCTGCTGCTGTTTCTCTTTGTAACCTCCCCTCACACACTTATGAGCTCTAAATGTTTTACAGGAGCTTACGAGAGCCACAAACAGCATCCAGAGCACAGGAACAACTCTGATTTACACAGTGCCTGCTGATCTCCAGCTGCTGAGGAACACAGGGACGTGATAGGAGATCAGAGGCAGAAAATGCTGCAACTCTGAAAGGTTTCTTTTAGCCCCAGCTGCAATCCAGGTGGTGATATTTGAGCAGCTAGTTCAGGAAGCTGCAGGAGACAGTGACTCTTCACCCAGTTCTCAGCAGCACAGAGGAGCAGATTCACCAAGGTGCTGTCAGGAAACCCAGCTGACTTGTTCTCAGCATCCTTGACTGGCCTGCAGCCCCCTGGAGCTTCCATCTTGCCCCTCCTGGTGCTGTCATTTGCTTTCTTCTGGTCTTCAGGAAGCTCTCCTTACCCTCATGATCTTTCAAAGACAACTGAGAGTGGCCTCACAATGAAGTCAGCCATTTCCCTCATGGGTGAACAGACCCAGGTCCCATGGACTTACATTCAGTCTGTTCAGATGTTCCCCACTCTGATCCTCCTCTACCAAGAGTGAGCTTTCCTTGTGCCAGACCTGTCTCTGGCCTCAGGGGCCTGGGCTTCCTGAAGTGTGCTCTGACCAAGGCACTGACTACATCAGGCTTCCCTCTCATCCATACAGGTTGCTTACCACTCTTGCCCCATGGTGGAGCACTCTTGAGCATCAACCTAGCTCTCAACTTTTTTCTCTCTGGGATCCATGGGATTCTTCCAAGAAGAGCCCTGAAGAAGCTCAAAGCTGTTCTCCTGATTTCTAGGGTTGTGGTCCTGCTTTTTGCTCTGCTCCATCCTCTGCAGTTCCTGAACTCCACCATCTCATGGTCACTCCCCTGGCCAAATCTTCCTTCTTTATCATTAGGTCTGGCAGAGTGTGAAGACTAAGGCATGAGAGGCTTCTTCCAGTTGACTGCAGGAAGTCTCATTTACCTCTTGTTCTTGATCAGGTCAGCAGCAGACACACATCACAATGTCACCCAGCTGGGTCTGCCCACTAATCCTGACCAACAAGCTCCCAGGAGCCCATACCCTGTCCAGAGGCAGAGCTCCAGGCATCCCCACTGCACTCTCACAGCAAGAGCAACTCCCCCTGCTCTCCTTCCTGCAGAGCCTGGATTCACCCACAGTGCTCCAGCCACAGGAGCTATCCCTGATCTCAAGAGGTCGCAGTTCTGTGACTGCCCACAGACTTCCCATCCCCCTGATGTGCTCCCCACATCCATGCCACAGGCATTCCAGAGGCACCCACACATGATGCTTCCCTGGGAAGGGCAGGAGAGTTTCCCCTCCCTTCCTTCCTCGTGTGCCTGTGCCTGGGTGTCTCCATTTCATCCCCCTTCTGTTGCTTTCTCTTCTGTTTGCATCATCCCAGGCCCTTCACTTGCTGACTCCATCCACCACTTCCTCACCTGATCTTACCTGAGAGGAATCTCTTCCTCCTCCACCATTCCCAGCCTGAACTTTTTCTTAGCAGGCTGACCAGCCCTGTTGGCAAACACACTTGCCCTACTTAGTCAGCTGGCTTCTGCCCCTTTGAAGCAGTTGTCAATCCTGAAAGACCATTCTGTGGTCACAGAAACCAAACCCTGCTGCCAGCAGCAGTTGTGCAATCCAGTTGCTCTGCAGGATCTGCTCAGCCATCCTCCAGCCCTTCCCCCCTGCACACCACCTGGGTCCCCACACCATTAACAATCATCCAGAGCCACCAGTCATGTCTGATCCTCTCTAGGCCACCCCTGCCACTATCATTGCTGCCCACACTGAAAAGCAGCAGGGCTAACAGTCCCATGGCCAGGTGAGCCTCTGCAGCCTCTCTACAACAACCAGAACCAAGTCCCTGGGAAGCAGCAAACCTCCCCAGAGGTCAGGCCAGCACACAGGTCCCTCCTCTCTGAAAACACAGCTCCTCCAGCTGAAGGCAAGGAAGAACCAAAGCTAAAGCCTCACATGAGAGCTCAGCAGGAAGCAGGAGAGAGGCTGCAGCCTGATCCACAATGCCAATGTGCACCTCAGTCTGACTCCTCCTGTGCACAGGCCAGGCTGGACACCCCACATCCTGCACCAGGAACCTGCCTGCACTTTTGTCCTGTTTGCCTAAAGAGCCTGCAGGTTTGTCACTGGGCAACACAGGGGAGGGGACAAGGAGGTAGAGCACATGGAGAACAAGAAGAGAGGAGATGTTTCCACAGCACAGCCTGGAAGTGAGGGCTGCTGGAAGCTCTTTAACCTGCAGCCTGTGCGGGGAGCACTCAAGGAAGCTCAGTGTGTAGAGCTTCACAGACACAGAGACCTCCCACTGGAGAATCACAGAAAGTCAGGGGCTGGAAGGAACCTCCAAAGCTCAGCCAGTCCAACCCCTCTGCCAGAGCAAGATCACCTACAGCAGGTCACACAGGAACACACTCAGGCAGGTCTTGAGTATCTCCAGAGAGGAGACTCCACAACCTCCTGGGCAGCCTTTTCCAGGGTTCTGTCACACAGTGAAAAAATTCTTCCTCACATTCCCATGGAACTTCCCAAGCCTCAGCTTCCACCCACTGCCCCATGTCCTGTCCTTGGGCATCACCCAACAGAACCTGGCTCCATCCTCTTGGCACTCACCCTTTACATATCTATAAGCATTACTGAGGTCACCTCTCAGGCTCCTCTTCTCCAAGCTCAAGCCCCAGCTCCCTCAGGCTCTCCTCCTAAGGCAAAATGTTCCACTCCCTCAATCACCTTTGTGACTCTGCACTGGACTCAGAAAGGCTGGAAGTATTCACTCAAGGGCACAGGGAACATGCCAAGAAGGCAGAGAACCAACAAGCAGCAGGTTCCATCCAACCACAAGTGAGCCCAGGCCAACTTGGTGATGAACTACTAGTTCCATCAATGCACAAGGCTGTTCCAGCAGGCATGGCTCACTCTGTTCCTCATCACCCAGTCGTGGGCTGCCAAAGGACTGCCAGTCAGCCATGGCTCAGACTCACCATCATCAGTCAAGCTCTCCAGAACAATGAAGAGGTGTGTGGCACATCACCTCCTTGATGTCTGCAGTGCCAGGAGACCATGACTTGGGAGCTCCATCATCCACAGCAGCATCTCAACAGGAATTTTGCAAGCAGGAACTAGGGCAGCACCAGATCCCCACAGCCAGGCCATGAGAGTGGTTCTGGTTACTACACATGGTGCACACAGGGCACAGCAGCTGCAGCCCTGGCAGGTAAGTGGGGACCAGGTGAGACTCCAGTGAACATTCTGATGGCTGTGACATGCAAGACTGCAGCACTCCCACAGAGCTGGGAAGACACAGAAGAGGGAACCCCCAGTAGATACTTCTTTTGGTACAAGAACAATTGCTGTCAGTGGCTGAGGCTCACAGGGATCTTCTTCCCTCCCTACTTCTTTCTGTGGGTGAGACCAGGGGGATGTCCTCAGAACAGGGCAGCAACCCCTCCCATGCATCTGCTCTGGAAGGCTGCAGTCACAGCACTGCAGGGAAGGGCAGGGAATCAGCAGAGCTCCAGTGCTCTTCTCTTGACCCTCCCAGCCTCACAAAGCAGGTTGTTGAATCACACACCAGGGAGCTGGAAAAATAAGAGGATGAGCTAAATTTCTGTCCTAGGCTGAGCTCCACAGGGGGATTCATGCAAGAGAGCAACTGGGTGGAGAATGAGGACAGTTAGAGGCTCCTTCAGCTGCACAGGGAAGTTTGTCTGAGGGCTCCCTGTATACATTTTGACTCCTCCAGGAATTTCTCCAGGCCCACTGCATCCAAGTAAAGGTAGAACAGCACTGGATGGGGTGAGGAAAAGCAGGACAAAGGGCTATAATTAGCAGAGGACTAAAGATCAATCTCAACTTCTGCAAAGTTTCTCTACTGTTGAGAGGTGGCAGCTCAAAGTCCACCAAAAGAAGTTTTGTTCCAAAGCCAGGATGCAGCCTGAGGAGATTGCCCAGAGGAGAAAGTGGTTGCTTTCTTCTATCTTCTGCAGATTAGTGCTTACAACAAGGAGAAAGAGCATCCTGGCAGCTGATGATTAAAGACCTTCTGGCAGTGGCTATGATCCTTGGCTGAAGAGCATCAGCAGAACTTCTCTTGTCTAGAAGAGACTCCTCATTGAGAAGCAGACCAGAAATGCCAACCCTTTGTCCCCATGGGTGCAGGTGTGGGTGGGGAGGCCATCAGCAATGGTCTCAGCCCAGTCCCCTTCTCAGACATAGATGATGGGACACTGCAGTGGCCAGCAATGGACAAACCTCTCATGACACCATGCCTTTGGCTACTGCTTGTCACAGCACTCAAGCTCCCATTTGCCTTGGACTGTGTGCCCATCATGGTGCCACACAGACCCCACTGGTGAGCACTCTTGCCATCCCACACCATGCACCATTCCATCTACCACAGCAGCAGGTGATGTTCCCCACCACCACCTGAGAGAAGCCAAAAATACTACATTTAGATAAAAAAAACCCAAAAACCCAACAACAAAACACCACAAAACCAAAAATCCAAACCCATCAGAGTGGAATTTACATCCACCGGAGGACAGCCAAGATGTTTTTTCACTCTGAACACCCCAGGAGAAGAAAACAGCCTATGGGAAGCATATAATGAGGTAGCCAGAACAGTATCATTGCCTTGTGCACAACTGTGCTTCTAGACAGGAATTAGAGTTGTTTGGGGGTTTGTTTGGGTTTTGGGGGTGATTTTGTGGAGCTTGGAGGGTTTCTTTTTAATTTGTATCTTACTCCATGTGACACCCAACCATCTTCTGAGCACATTCCAACAGGGCAATGTGAAAAATGAACTGTCAGCAGAAAATCCAGTTTACTAGGCTGGAACTGAAAGTAAAAGGACAGGATTCTCCCATTCCAGTAAAACCCAAAGCTGAGAGCAATCTGAAGTTCTGCTGCTCCCACAGTGCTCAATCACTGCCTTGCATCAAGACAAGCAGAGAGTCTCCTTTTTTGGACATCCGTAAGTAAATCAGCAAACTGCCCTCAAGGGGTGGGGAAGCATTTAATAAATGTGGTCCAGAGACAAGCTCCAATCTCTTACATCATCTCTGACGTCTCAAAGAGCAGCTTGAGGAATCCTGACAACGTTTTAGAGAATGGCTCATGTTGGAAGGGAGCCCAGAGATCATCTACTGCAACCTCCCTGGATGCCTCTCAACTAGACTTGGCTGCCCAAGGTTTCATCCAACCTGAACACCCCCAGACAGGAGGCATCCACAACCTCCCTGGACAACCTGTTCCAAGTCTCGACACCCTTGTACTGAAGAGCTTCTTGCCAAGCTCCAGACTAACCTTGCTCTCCCTCAGCTCCAAACTGTTCCCCCCCTTGGCCTGGCTCCAGACACCCTCACAAAAAGTCCCTCTGCAGCCTTCCTGGAGGATCACTTCAGCTACTGCAAGGCAGCTCTAAGGTCCCCCATGGACTATGTCTAAGAATTAGGACCTTCTATGAAGTCTGGAAGTGAAGAAGGAAAGTTCAAAGGCCAAGGAAGCAAAATTCTTCAGGTTCATTTTTCCAAAGACTGCACTGGAGTATTTCTCCAGGATCAGTGGCACACAGAACCAGGAGTTGGTTTATGTTCATATCAAGAATCTAACAAGCTTACAGCTATGTTGTCTGCCTGTCTCATGTTACTCATTACTGTGTGCTGTCAACAGACTCACATCCTGCCTCCCTCATTTGAAATTCACACTCTTTCCAGCCTCCAGCCATCTACAACTGACAAGCTCCAGGAGCCAGACGTGGTTATTTTGTTTGTGATTTCACAGAGGACAAGTGATGCAGACAGATTTTAGGCTTAGATGTATTATTTTGCAAACACAGAAGCTCTAATATATCATTAAACGGTACAAAGCAACCTTTAGAGAGACTTCAATCCGGGGTGTGCGCTGATTGCAACCACTCCCAAAACAAGAAACTATCAGATCTGGTCTGCTTGCACCGAATTAATTCAAACCCTCCTCCCACCCACCCCTAGCGCCCTCAAACCAGACCCTTAAAGGATAAAAAAAAAAAAAGCAGCAGCAGACAGAGCAATCCATTGCATCACACAGGCTCCAGCAAAGGCTGTTATCTCCTGGCTTCCCGCACAAGTTTCACTTCACCTCGGAGCTGGGAACCCGAACCTTCCAACCTGCCCCGGTGGCGGACCAGAGGGGGTTTGGTGCAAGCGCAGGATGGGTGGGACTGGCCCCAGCTGTGCCACTGCCTACATCCTTCCTCTACGTGGGAAAGGGAGGCTTGGGGAAAGCAGATTCAGCACAAGAGGGGAAAGCAACACATGGCTTAGGAAGAGGGCTCGGGCAGCTTCGCTTCGAGACCACAGGAAGCAGATCAGAGTGATTCACACTGCAATGATTAATTCCCCACATCCGTGGCGACCAGGAGACCGCCTCTGCTGAGGGGCAAAGCTCGCCCAAAGCCCCTTCCCATTTCCCACCTGGTCCCCTCAGCCCGAACGGCACAAGGCCCATTCGGGTTCACGCCAGCCACAGGACGCATGTGCGGAGCGCGGCCCCGCTCAGCGAGCAGCCTCCGCCTGCGCGGGAACAGACACAAACTGCAGCGAGGAACCGGCCCGGGGCTCAGCCGCACGCCCGGGACCCTGAGAGGGGCGTCCTGGCTGCCAGCCCTACGTGGCCGACAGGCAGAGGGCAGCTCGCGGCTCCGCCGCCCCCCTCCCGCCGCCCAGCGCCGCTCCCGCCCCGCCGCCGCCTCCCGCCACG
>VWYK01012388.1:8231-28290 GCA_013399775.1 Semnornis frantzii
GGCTGAAAAAGCCCAGTTCCCTCAACCTGTCCTTGTAGTGGAGGTGCTCCAATCCCCTGATCATTTTTGTGACCCTCCTCTGGACCTGCTCCATCAGACAGTCATGATAGGAGGAGTGAGCATGAAGTGGCTTTCTAGGTGACATCCTTTCATTTTCCAAATCTGCCAGATATATTTTTCTCTCCCTGTGAGCAGTCAGGTGTTAATCAACATTACTCTATTA
The DNA here is from genome assembly GCA_013399775.1 of Semnornis frantzii. Taxonomy (NCBI): domain Eukaryota; kingdom Metazoa; phylum Chordata; class Aves; order Piciformes; family Ramphastidae; genus Semnornis; species Semnornis frantzii. The sequence continues at coordinate 8,455 of VWYK01012388.1, forward strand.
TCTGTGGAGTTCTCTGTTTTGACTGCCTGGGGAGGGTATTGTTTGCACAGGTGCCCTAGCCAGGGAAGTGAATTAATATCCATTTTCCTTGGCTCAGAGGCTTGTTTGTCATGTCCTGCCTGTCTTTTTGCAGATGTAAAGGCACAATCTCTTTCAGACTCACATTTACAATTAGCTGTTCTCATCCAACAGGCTGATGCCTCTCCTGCTGATACTGACACCTTAGAATGGAGATACAGTTTCCCACCTTCACCGAAGGGCCTGGTCTTTTCATCACTTAAATGATTAAGTGTCTTGCCATTAATACCAGTGGAAGCAGTGGCTGGCCCTACATCACTAGTCCTCTTTTCCTGAAGAAGTCAAAAGCATCCCCCAAACTGGTGATTAGACAGCAGGCTGTTGCCCATTAAACACCACACTAAGGTCTGCAGCTTTTCCTAGCCCATGGTTCTCAGTGTCCTCAGTCAGGCTGAGTGTGCTCTCCCTGCTGACAGGACTCAGCCTGTTGTAGTCCCCAGGCTTGTACTGTCCTTTTCACTGGAATTTGGATACTCAGATCTGAACTGCAAATATTTCCTGTCAGATTATCTGCCTAACTACCAGCCAGCCACTGCTTCATACAGTAGTGCATTTATTTTTCCTGTAAGTTAAGAGTTTGCAAAACCAAATCATGTTTTCTCCTGCTTTCTGGTTTGCATTTCTATAACTTTATGGAAGAACAAATCAGAGATCAGCTTTGTGTTTTACTCTGAAGGTTGGGAGGCTGATTTGCTCTACAGGATGCATCCAGACTCTACAATATATCCTCTTCCCATTAAATTTAAGGAGGATTTCTAAGCAACTTAGGTCTTTTATTAGAAAATTATACCCATTTGCCCTTTCACAGAGCCTAATTAAACTGAATGGGAAAGTTCCTGGGGTTTCAGTGAAACTTGGCTCAAACTGTGAAAGGAGCCCTGTTCCACAAAGCAAATACCTGCTGCCTTTTCTGGGGTATTTGGTCTTGCTTCTAAACAAAATGAAACTTTAGCCTGCTACCCAGGAACAGGCATGTATCCTAACCTCTTCTGTGCAGGATAAAACAGGCTGCAATTTTCAGTAATTATATTCTTTCTTTCCTAGCAGACTTTCAGATTTCTTAAAGCACTGCAGTGAAAATAATTTTATGGCAATCAAGTGACCCTCTATTCAAGCAGACCTTTCCCAAAGGTAGCAGAAATGGCTGTTTTCTGCTGTGGCAGACAGACTCTATCCAAGAAGACCATGCAAACACAGGAAGCCTTAGATACACGAGCATGTGCCATACAAATTACACTCCCTTCTGCCTGCACCTGCTTCATTTTACCTACATTCAGGTTTGTATTGGTCACTTCTGTGGAGGTTGCAATGAAAGGGCATCTGAGAATGGAAGGAGCTGGTAGTTTCCTATCTTACAGTATCAAGAACATCATCCTAGAAGGTCAGACTTTGTCTATAGCTTCTTTAGAAATCCATTTCACCACCTTGTCAATGTTTGAGTTTCAGGAGTGGGAGAGTGGGAGGCAGGGAGGAGGGAGGGCAGCATGGGAGAGACTTGGAGCTCACTGTGCAGGCTCTGCCTGTCTCCAGTCTTGCTGATTGCATGAATACCCTTGAATAACTTTGACTCAGCTGAGAGTCTCCTGTTTTAGACATGAAGGGAACAAAATGACCACTCCACCTCCTTATCAGTTGGCTAAAATGAATGTGAAAAACGAGGTAGGACAGCTGGCAGGCTGGAGAGATGTGCAATGGTTGGAGAAGGTGATTTCTGGAGGCAGAAATTAAATTAAGACAGCCACTGTTTCCTTATCTCTGGTTTTTGAAAAATTCTGAGTGTCTGCTAACTCCTTCAGAAGTTGGTATTTGTGATTGCTGTAAGATATTGGGTTCAAGTGCTGTAAGTGTTTTTGGAAGTTGCTTCCAAGGGCAGGGCTTTCTGCGATGTTCCTGGGTATAAAATAGATGAGGCAGAGCTGAATTCCTTACCTGCTTTCCTGCTGTGCCATTGCAGTCACACAAGAAGCCACAGGCATGCACGAGTCACAGATCCGACACCCCAGCTGCCACTCCCTCAGCACTCTCCTATTTCTTCCTCTTTCCTTTGCCCTGTCCTCCAGTAGCTGTGTCTCTCCTTCCTGATTTTACTCTGCAGACTCTTACCTCTCAGTCACCAAAGTGGTTTTTACCTCTCACTTGAACCCCATAATCATAAATCCTTAATTACAAGACTTCCAAACAAATAGAAGTCTGATGAGGATGCTTATAATTCAGATGACAGAGTGTTTCCTGTTTATCTGATTCTGTTTTTATGGAGCATCCTGCTACAAATAAGTGCTTTGGTTGAAACTTCAGCTTTCATAAGATCAGCCTAATTTTACCAAGGCAAAACCACATCCTGGAACCAAATCACACAGTATCTCCAGAGACAGAGATTCCACCAGCTCTCTGGTCAGCCTGTTCCAGTCCCATTCTTTTGACACCCATCCTTTAAGCATTTATAAGCATTGATAAGATTTCCTCCCCACCCTTTTCTTCCCCAGGCTACACACCCAATCCCTCAGCTCTTCTTCATAGGACAGATGTTAGAGTCCCCTAACTATCTTTGTAGCCCTTTGCTGTGTCCTCTCAAACAGTTCCCTTTGTCCTTCTTGAACAGTACTTCTTGAACCCATCCTTCTTGAACCTTCAATTGCAGTTAATATATTGTAAACTATTTTTTCACTCACAAAAACTGTATTTTGTGATATTATGGTGTAGGAATATGACGTTATTGCCACATTCTATTGGGATATTACTGTGCTGCAGAGTGACATAATGGCATGTGCAAAGCAAAATAAGAATTACAGATCAAAAGAAGAGACATGAGAGGATTTTGTTTGTGTTTAGCCAGGGCTGGTGAGTAAAAAATAAACCAGAAATTTAAAATATATGAATTTTAAGAAGAAGAAGAAGAAGAAAAAAGAATTTAAACCAGCGTTTCAAAGAAATGTTCACTCATCATCCTTCTATTACTAAGCAGCTTCATAATTATTACTTCTACATAGGAAGTTCACTAATTGGTTTTATATTGAAATATCTAATTAAATATTTGGCTTAACTAAATAATAGATTAAAGCTGACTTGAAAGGACAAGATGTGAATAGCTGACTTTTTCAGTAATGGGGAAGATGCCTGAGGAGAGAAGCATGTGGTAGGAAGCAGCCTCTCTGCAGCAAGTGGCTATGAAGATGCCTGGAGCATCTCTGTGAGGAGGAGAGGCTGAGAGACCTGGGGCTGTTGAGCCTGGAGGAGAACATCCTGGCTCCCCAGAGAGGTTGTGGAGTCTCCTCCTCTGTAGACTTTCAAGGCCCATTTGGATGTATTCCTCTGTGAGCTGAGCTAGATTGTGTGGTCCTGCTCTGGCAGGGGGATTGGACTCGATGATCTCTCTGGGTCCTTTCCAGCCCCTGGCATCCTGTGATCCTGTGAGAGGGGATCTTCTCAAAGCTCACAAATATCTAAGGATGGAGGTCATGAGGATGGGCCTGGACTCTTTTCAGTAGTGGACAGTGAGGGACAAGGGGCAACAATCACAAGCTAGAACACAGAGGTGTCACTTGAACTTAAAGGAGAAAACTCTTCGGTGTGAAGGTGCCCTGGAGCAGGCTGCCCAGAGAGGTTGTGGAGTTGTCTTCTCTGGAGAGATTCCAAACTCACCTGTACATTGTGATCCTGAGCAGCTTGCTGTGGGTGACTCTGTTCTAGCAGGGGATTGGACTAGATGATCTCCAGAGGTCCCTTCCAGTCCCTATCATGCTGTAGGTGTAGAGGAAGTGGATCTATTTCAGCATAATTCCCCACAAAAACGCTGCACCAAAACAGTCTTCTAACACTCATGCAATTTTTACTCAGATGATTCTTATTCTGACATTGCTTGTTTCTCAGTAACCAAGCTAGAGCATATAAGAGTCTTCTTCTCACTCTGTGTGTAGGGAATTCCTCTGTCACACCAAGTATAGGCCACGGGGGATGGCTCAGAGGAGTTCCCCCTTCCCGGTGATAACTCTGGCTGCTATCAATGCAAATGACTTTATTTTTAAGCACTAGTTACATCAGGTCTGAGCTATTTCTAGAGCCTCACAATCAGAGATGAGCAATTTCCTCTCCAGTAATCTAACTGGGCTACTAAATCTAAGATTAACTGTCTTCCTGAAGCCTTAGTGGTCTTAGTCTCTCTGTCTACAAAGTCTTTTAAGTTAAAAGAACAATCTGGTGACAACATTACTTTGGAGAATACACATCCAGATGATTGAGCTTAAATTATTCTGTTAGTCATCTTAAGGAAAACACTGTCTAAACTGCTATGGTTTCTTCATTTGTTCCATTATCCATCATAAATATGTAGAGCAGTCCCTCCTACTTAGGTACAACTGTTTTAATGTCAAGTTGCATACAATACCAGAGGAATTTCACTGCACATAGGTTAGCACATTAAAAAGATTTCCAGTTAAAGCGTCTGAAATATATCAGAGGCTGGAGCCAGAGCTCAGTGACCAACAAATGAATTGGGTCACTTCATTGATTCAGATACAGGCATCAAGATAATGTGGTTTTGGGTTGCTATTTTCAGCATTGAGATGGACTCTATTGGAGACTAAAATGCTGTATTATCTATCCAGCTACTGAATTGATGTTCACAAAGATCACCTTGCAATGGCAGTGCTTGGAAGAGTTCAACCAACGTTCAAAGGCCCACGGAGGGAGCTGTATTTGAAATAGATTTCTGGAGTACTGTGTGCAGTTCTCCAGCCCCCAGCACAGGAAGGACATGCAACTGTTGGAGTGGGTCCAGAGGAGGGCCACAAAGATGCTCAGGGGTCTGGAGCAGCTCTGCTATGAGGACAGGCTGAGAGAGTTGAGGCTCTTCAGTCTCCAGAAGAGAAGGCTTTGGGGAGATCTTATAGCAACCTTCCAGTATCTGAAAGGGGCCTACAGGAAGGCTGGGGAGGGACTATTGACAAGGGTTTGTAATGACAGGATGAGGGGCAGTGAGTTTAAACTGGCAGAGGNTACCTCCAGATCATTCATGGCTTTTGAAAGAAGATTTGTGACACAGTTACCATGGTGCTTGCCATTGTCTGTAGTTTTTTGCATATCTCTGCACAGAAACATTACACGGACACTTTCCCCAACAGCAGAGTGACAGGGGAAGGGGAACCTCGGGGACCAACATTTTGATATTGTCATCAGAGTTGGTTTTGCCATTGTGTCAGGCGAGAGTAAGACTGAACCTGAGTAGGCAGACACAACAAAAAGAGATACTTCAGGGTAACATTTTTTAAATCAGTTTATTTTGCCCTGTGTTGGACAGCCCTTTCAAATGCCAAACTCCTCGCTCAGGAATGGCATAGCGTGACAATTAAAACCAAAGAGCATCTTGTAAGCCACTAGATTTTAATCTTTGTAGGACAAGTTAGAAGAAGACAATATAATTTGTGGGAGAGTGACTCAGCCTCATTTCCAGGCGAAATGCTATTTAAGGTTATTGGTTCCTTTTGACTGTATTCTCCCACATTTGCAAGGACACTGCAGCTTGCATTCAGGCTCATTATACTCTGACTAAGTGTTAAAAGTCTACTTTCTTTCACTGCATAGGTAACTTGCCTTGAGGCATTGCAAAGAGTGATTCTTGCTTGTAAACCCACAGCATTCTGCAGCCTTGAGTTGGTCTTTACATAAGACTGGGTAGGCACAATCCCAAGCACAGCTCCAGGCTGGGTGGTGAATGGCTGGAGAGCAGCCCTGAGGAAAAGGCCCTGGGGGCCTGGGGCGATGAAAAGCTCAACATGAGCCTGCAGTGTGAGTGCAGCCCCGACAGCAACTGAGTGCTGGGCTGCAGCAAGAGCAGTGTGGGCAGCAGGGCAAGGGAGGGGATTCTGCCCCTTTACTCTGCTCTCATCAGAAGTCCTTTCCAACCTTACCATTCTATGATTCTAAGTCTGCTGTGCCTCAACACTTGGCAATCAAAATAGTACATGAAACTTCCTATACACGGGAAGAACACAAGTTGTAGACAGTCCAATATCCTACTTGGGGAAAAGAAGGCTATTTTTCCTTTTGTAAGAGTAAGAAATAGAAAGAAAGGTGGGAGGGAGAACAACACATTAGGATTTACTGCCACAGTAAGTAAGCAGTGCTATTTTAGGAAGCTGCTCAGGCACAGGATTCCCTTAGTCTGTTAATTTATTGGAAAGACATCATTAGCTAACCCCTTTCTTAGTGTGGCAGTCACACTGGGCAATCCTCTTCTCTGCAAACGTGTGGGAGCAGTGACCTTGAGCTGCAATGAAAGCCACCCCAATGTTTGGAGGTATAACTGGGTATAAATGACTCAGTAATCCTTTAATACTTCCGCTCACAGTGAAGCTCAAGTCTAAATGACAATGACATGATCCTTTTTCTAAATGAAAAGGATGAGTCCTTCTTGTCTTCTCCCCTCCCCCTTTGTTGATGTTGGTTTTATGTTCTGAATAAGATGGTGCCTGTGGAGAGGCAAAGCAATGACAGTCTACCTCTTACATCTGTAATGACTGGTGTCAGTGCATTGATCAGCTGAGGTGGCAGGATTGAACTCAGGCTTCTACCACACATGGAAAATCTGACAACAAATTAGCAAAGGAGCTGGGCTGGGCCCTGTGGGGCATAGTCAAAGCTGAGTTATGTGCTGCAGAAGTGCAGCATTGTTTCCCCATGTCATGCACAGAGGAAGAATGGAGCTTGCTAGGTTGGCTGCATTGCTGAGGAAAACAAAACAGACAAAACAGTTGCCGTGCTGTGAGTGATGATGCTGTGAGTCTTGGTTTCCCTGAGTCGCCTGACCACATAAACACCAGAACATAAATATCAAAACCAGTGTGATGGGAAAGAGATCCTGGTCATCTAATAAAGATGACTGTATGGATGAAATCAGACACAGGATGGAATTTAACCACATTACCAAAGCAACCTGCAGCCTGTAAACATCTGAAAACAGATTCATGGGTGGTTCACGCTGACTTCTGCCAATGGGGAATCTGGCAGGAAACCCTGGTGCAGGAAAGCCTGCCTGGAAGAGCCAGCAAGGTGGCAAGTGCCATCTTCCTTGGCAGCACCTCACAGAAGAGGGCTCCTCTGTGACTGCTAGCAGACATACTGGTTCATGGTCATCCTTCAGCCCTTTCCTGCCTGTTGAGGGGGCTGCCAGAGGGCAGAAATCTCAGCTAAGATCTAATAGCACCATGGTGCTACTTCTGGAACAGTGACTATGCCCTGAGTGCACGAAGGTGAGATTAGCTCCAGCTTTCTACCCTGGTATTAGTGCATGCAACAACAGAGCTGTAACATACTATAGCAATGTACTAAGACTCCCTAAGTACAGGACTGAGTGACTCAAGCATAGCTCGTGTATATTCAGTGCATCTCAGAAGAGAAGTTTATTCCTCTGGAGGTTCCCCTGTTGCCATTCTTAGTTTATGATGTAAGAATCCAAGGACAGTCACTCACTGAATCATGAAGATAATCTCCTTATGCTTTAGAGGTAAAGAGAGGTTGAGGTTTTTCTTTTTAAATATAATTGGGTTTGTTACCATGAGATTAGAGTGTTCCTGTTTGTCAGACACTTGATTTGAGTTCTGGGGTATGTTTAATATGACATCACCTTGATAAATACTATTATTTGGTCAAGTCAATATGACTTTATAGTGCTAGTCAAGGTCCCTTGAAAGATCCCAAATACTAGGGGACTTAGATTAAAGTTCACTTGTCACCTTGGATCCTACTGAGTTTGGTTCATGTTCTTAAAGAAAGAAACTAGAAATATTTCACATTACAAAAGATTTCAAAGTATTCATTCCCAATAACAGCAAATAAACATAAAATAATATAAACATATTTCCTCTGAAATCCGTACTTACACATCACCATTTATAGAATCATAGAATGGTTTAGGTTGGAAGGGACCTCAAGGATCATCTAGTTCCAACCCCCTGCCATAGGCAGGGACACCTCCCACTAGTACAGGTCACTCAAGGCCTCATCCAACCTGGTCTTCAACACCTCCAGGGAGGGAGCAGCCACAACCTCCCTGGGCAACCTGTGCCAGTGTCTCACCACCCTCACTGCAAAGAACCTCCTCCTAACATCCAGTCTAAATCTCCCCTCTGTCAGTTTAAACCCATTGCTCCTCATCCTGTCATTGCAAGACCTTGTCAATAGTCCCTCCCCAGCCTTCCTGTAGGCCTCCTTCAGATACTGGAAGGCTACTATAAGGTCTCCTTGAAGCCTTCTCTTCACCAGGCTGCTGCAGAGCCCCAACTCTCTCAGCCTGTCCTCATAGCAGAGCTGCTCCAGCCCTCTGATCATCTTTGTGGCCACACTTCACAGTAGGAAGAAATAAAAACCAATTAGACTTCCATCATGCTTTGAAGATCTGATTTGTGGAAGAGTTTAAGAAAGTTCTGAGATTATTGGTGGGATAGGGAGGTATCCAAGCACACTCAACCACTTGGAGGTCTTACTGAGCGTGATGAATTTTGCACTTCATACTACTGCCAAAACAGAAAGGTAGAGTGGCCACCTTGTGCAGAAGAGTGTTAAAAGCTGTCATTAGCAGCAAAGTGTGCTGGAACTGATACTTAGATCCTCAACAGCATAATGGCCTCACAAGCCTTGTGAGTTCAGCAGGGCTCCAGGTCCTGCTTTAGGTACCTAGACTCCCTCTGCTCTCTACAGAGAAGGTAAAGTAATTCAGAATAAGATGTAGAAAGGAAGTGATACAAACTAGGGATTTGGGGGTGCAGGAGTCAAGGGACATTTCAGTTTTCCCACCTTCTTTTCCTGGCTGTGCTCCCTTTGCTCCTTCACCTCCTGACCAACAGGTGGTAAAGGACGTTTTGGTGACTCTCTAGCAGGGATTTTGGTGGAGGGTGCATCCTGCCAGGTGGGGAGAGCTCACCTCATGCCTCTGGGAGGGACAGCTGAAGACCGAAGGGAGATGCCGCCATGGGTGCTACATCTGCACACCAATCTGATTTCAACAGGCATGGCAGGACCTTCATCTTGAGCTCCTATTTTAAAGAGCTCCTATTTGAGTCAAGAAAAGAAACAGCTATGTGCTCCTGTTTAGAGAGGATTACTTTCCACCTGGGTGGTGATTATCAGCCAGTCAGACCTGTGCTGCATTAAATGTGCTCTAAACAAGCAGGCCACAGTGACTTCCTCGGGTGACAGAAGTGCCAGGAAAGAAAACTGAGTGAATGGAACTCCCTTGAATTCTCAGTGTAAAAGTCTCATCCACTAGATACAATGCAGGAAAAGATGTACAGGTCCACATAGTTCTGAGGTCAGGTGAATCCCAGGTGCAGAAAAGCATCTAGTATGGCTGAGAGATGCCTTCAACACTGAATCGCAGCCGGGAAAAAACTCTCTCCTGTTGTGTGACCCCAGATGCCTAAGGGGTCAGATGCACAACAGTGAGCCCAGGGTGGCAGATACATTCCAGAAACATTGAAGGTCAGATTGGGCTGGGGTATGAGCAACCTGATCTAGTTAAAGATGTCCCTGGTCATTACAGGGGAGTTGCAATGACCTTTGACTAGATGACCTTTGACTGGATGACCTTTGAAAGTCCCTTCCAACCCAGAGCATTCTATTATTCTATGAAAGAAGATGCATTGACTAATCTGCAGTGGTGCACATGGGTGTCCTAGTAAGGAAGTCCAAATTGCTTCATTGTTAGGATCAAAGCTTTTAGTGGTTTTTCTTTAAAGAAATGGAGCTGCTGACACTTAACTGTAATGTTACAGCAACATAAATATGTGGAATGAAAAATATGGGTACCTCTGAAATCGTCACAGCCTTGCAGAAGAGATTACACCTCTAAAACTGGAATTAGGAGAAATTCAGGAATCTCTTTTCCTCTGTGGCCATTTTATAATATTTTGAAGATTTCACATCCCATGGGAGTAAACAAAAGCAACTTAAGAGTCAGACCTGAATTCCCTGATTTAACATCCATATCATCACTGGAACATGAGAGGAGAACAGAGAAAAGTTTCACATGGCCACTGCAGGAATGAAGTGCAGCACTTGAAATTTGTGACATAAGAAACCACACTGCCATTCATAGCTGCTTGAACTTGACAGGTTTTTTTGTTATTTTCTGGGATTTTGGGAGGGGTTATTTTAATTTTTTTTTTATTATTATCTTCTTTTATTTTTGCATTCTCTCAATTTCTTTTTATATTGCTGCTCTAGCAAGTTTTGCATTCAGCTTATTATTCTCTGGCTAGAGGATGTGAATGAACTCTGTGATTCAGCAAGTCAGCAGCACTGCAAGAAGGACTTCAGGGTCAAAGCAATTGGCTGCTGTAGTCATAAAAAAGCATTACACTAAAATAGCATTGCAGCACACACAGGAGGCACCAAAAAAATCAATTTCTCTTTAGAGACTATAGAAATAATGATGATGTATTTTACAGGAGAAAGTAGAAAGCAATTTTGTGGTGATGTCAGGTCTTTTAGGTACTCAGTGATGTCATTCACATAGGTGCTCTGGAGGGAAGAGGAACAACAAGCATCACAGTTCTTTCAGTGATGGCTGCATTTGCAGCTTCATTTCAGATAGATGCCTGTCTATTAGTGCAATGCCACTTAACCACCAAGAACACAGTGACCTGATGAAAAAAAAACCCAAAAAATAACCTCTCATGAAAAATCAGTTTCTTGTACAAACTGCATACCCCCCCCTTTTCCTTAAAGTGCAATGAAGAAAACCCAAACCAAATGGGTCATTTTGGCTCAGAACAAGAAAATAGTGGCAGAGGAAACTGCAAAAGATTTTTTTTTCTTTGATTTTTTTTTATTTTTTTCCAAACTGTTGTAATTTGTACATGGGAAATATTTCCCAACATGTCCAGTTCAACCTTGAGATGAAGGCTCCAGTTCTTCATGCATCTGACCTCATATTCATGAAATGATTACTGCTTAACCCTGTCCAGTTCACCCTTATGATGCGGGACAGAAGTGTTCCTAGAGCATAGGAGATGCTGGCTTCGATTTTTCTCAGTGACTTCAGCTCTGAAGATAGGGGGGCAGGAGACTGTGAAAAGAGATGCTTCATTTTCTCAAGAGTATGTTCTCCTCTTCCATCTTTCTGCAGGACAAGTAGGCCAGGTTGGGCCACTAGATTTCAAGTAAACTCTCCTTTGAGAGGTGACATGTCATTCCCGACAGCATGTGAGCAGCAATGTCAGTGCAGGGCTACTGCATGCTCAGCAAGCTAAGCCTGGTAAAGTGTTCAGCTCAGGAGCTGGGCAGGATGTATCTCCTGACATTTTTACTTGTTTGCAGGTGAAATAAAACAGAGCCAATGGGTGAGCAATATGATGCTTTAATGCACATTATCACTTCCCGTCTGAGTTTACATCACCAACACCATTCAGTCAGCTCCCTATTACATACAGCCAAGTGTATGCTCTTTTGTTAAATCTGTTTAATCATGAGACTACCTCCTTAAGTTTAAGGTACAAAAGGCATTTGACCATGCAGAGAACAGAAAAGAATGTTTCCATCCCAAGGTGGCATTTTCAAAGTGGCTACTGTAAACACATAAAAGTCAATCCAGATAGAGGTGTAATAAAAGCTGGAGATGGAGACAAAGAATCCAAAGATTTTTTTTCACTTTAAAAGTGCCAAGGCAGGTTTAGGTAATTAAAAAAAAAAAAAAAAAAAAGCAAATTCGGAGGCTTTTTCTGCTCTTCTATTTTGAAGAAATTCTCAATGACTTCAAAAGAGATGAAATTTCTGATTTATGAAACCTCTTAAAAACAACAGGCAAAAGCTGATGAAAATTTTCACACAAGGAGGCATTTCTTTTTATACCATTCCTGGCTTTACGATGCATCCTTACACGGAGTAGCAGCAGCAGTTCCAGTTTCTTTTGGGAAAGAACCTAAAGTTCCTTCTTGTTTGTTGTTTTTCACACAGAGGTCAACCAAAATGGCAATTTAATCTGCTAACCAATGGCTGTGTGGCTTTCAGTGATGTGGTGGAATAACACAGGCATCAGTGCTCGTTTTCAGTTTGTGAGCGCTTAGGCCTGATGATGCATATTTGCTTATGCAGACAGCCCCTTCCTCCCACCTACAGGATAGATTAGATTAGTAAGACCTTGTTCAAAAATGCACACAGCTGCTCTTTATGTTCCAACAAGAACACTATTTCACATTCTAGGTCATGTTCTAGGTGCTGGAGCGTGTCCAGAGAAGGGCCATGAGGACAATGAGAGGACTACAGCACCTCTGCTATGGAGACAGACTGAGGCAGTTGGGGCTGTTCAGTCTGAGGCCTGATGATGCGTACTTGCTTATACAGACAGCCTCTTCCTCCCACCTACAGGATAGATTAGATTAGTAAGACCTTGTTCAAAAATGCACACAGATGCTCTTTACGTTCCAACAAGAACACTATTTCACATTCTAGGTCATGTTCTAGGTGCTGGAGCGTGTCCAGAGAAGGGCCATGANCCTTCATAGTACAAAAGCACTTTTTCTTATACTAAAAAGAAAGATAACTGAAAAGATCTTAAAACAATAACCCTGATATGCTGGCATTTCTCTAAAGAGTATAATTCTTATAATTCTGAACCTTTTATATGTGGAGAAGCAATTGACAAATTCATTCTAGCTATCTGAATTTTTTCTATTTCTTTGGCAGGAACTTTTTTTTTTCGCCTTCCAGTATCTGAAGGAGGCCCTCAAGAAAGCTGGTGAGCAGCTTTTTAGGGCGTTGAGTAGTAATAGGACTAGGGGGAATGGATCCAAGGTAGAGGAGGGTAGATTTAGATTAGATGTTAGGAAGTAGGTCTTCACTATGAGGCTGGTGAGACCCTGGAACAGGTTGCCCAGGAAGGTGGTGGAAGCCTCATCGCTGGAGGTGTTTAAGGCCAGGCTGGATGTGGCTCTGAACAACCTGATGCAGTGTGAGGTGTCCCTGCCCGTGGCAGGGGGGGTTGGAACTAGGTAATCTTTGAGATCCCTTCCAGCCCTGATAGCTCTATGATTCTATGATTTTACCACCTTTTCTCTAAGTGATCAGTTACCATTAAAGACCTTTTCCAAAGCAGAAGGCCCTGCTAGGGGTGTGACTCCTGTCCCCATCCAGATGTAGCTACCACTTGGGCAGGCCTGCATGCGTCCTGTTGACCAAAGGTCTGCCAGGAGAATAGTGACAGGCAAATGGGAGGGACACTGGAAGAGGTTTTCAGAGCTGTTTTCAGATATCTAAAAGTGGCACATAAACAATGATATGGGGGAAAAAATAAGGTCAAAGCAATGTCAGAAAACAGAGTGCAAGGCAGAGTTGCAGTAAGATGTTTGAGAACTCTGACCAGGAGTGTTGCACAGGGAAGTACTTAAGAGGTATTTTCTCTTCCACAACTTCTGATGGCAGAAAATATTATATTTCTAGATATCCCCCAGGACTTTACACATGCACAAGCTGCTATTGGTGTCCAGTTATTCCTTAGGTTATAGATACCTGCAGGCATAGCTCTTTCTGGTAGTCTTTGCAGTTTGAAATGTCTAGCAGCCTGTGGCTCTCAATGAACTGTGAGGGTGTGCTTTTATCTTGTGGGCAAAAATATCTCCTTCTGATTTTTTGAAACCAGATAGATTTGATTTGCATGGGCTGGTCCAAAGCTTATTGCCACGAGCAATATTTTAAGCATTGTCCTGAGGAACTGAGGAAAAATGCTCCCTGTTTCTAATTCAATTTTGTTCCCAGCAGCCTGTGTCTGATGAGTGCAAATAACTTTCAGAAACCCATCTTGCTCTAGATCAAATTTTTGGTGAATCTGCAAGAAAAGGCAAAGTTCTCAGCTCTTCCTGGTGGTCAGTCCCAGAGAGAAAGAAGCTGCCATTGCCATGCTGTGCATCATTGTATGATTATAACAAAGGCACATAAGGAAAGAAGGATTCTCTGTAGCAGCTCGTTTGAAGAACAGCTTGAGCTTCACTTGCAAGCTGCCAGCTGCTGGCCAGGAGCTCCCGAGTTCCTAGTGAAAACACAGCTGAGAGACTATGTCCTGCTGTGTTGCCTCAGCTATGTTTTCCAAGTGGCTTGAAGGTGCAGTTCCACGTAGCTGAAGTTTGACCTCTGGGTGACAAAGTAAGATCAATAAAAACACTCAGGTCCTTAGCAGGAGACAAGGACAGAACAGAGTCCAAAGTGCTTGGCCTGTCTCTCAAGTTCATCATGTTCAGTAACTCACTTACTATATTGGACTTGCTGTACATAGTGACAACAAGGATTTTGAACTGTTGGGAATATCTTTCATAATGATTCTCTAATGCTTTCAAGGGCATGGTATTTAGAGATCGAATTAATATATCACAGAATCACAGAATCACAGAACTTCAGAGGCTGGAAGGGACCTCCAGAGATCATCCAATCCAACCTTCCTGCCAGAGCAGGATCCCCTAGGGTAGTCCTCACAGGACTGCATCCAGGGTTTCGTGCCACACAAATAGAAATTTCACAGAATCACAGAATTGTTAAGGGTGGAAGAGACCCCCAGGATCATCTATTTCCAACTGCCCTTGCCATGGGCTGGGACACCTCACACTAGATCAGGTTGCTCAGAGCCACATCCGACCTTGCCTTAAAAACATTCAGGGATGGGGCTTCCATCACCTGTTCCAGGGTCTCACCAGCCTCATGGTGAAGAACTTCTTCCTAACATCTAATCTAAATCTACTCTCCTCTAGCTTGGATCCATTCCCCCTAGTTCTATCACTACTCAACACCCTAAAAAGCTGCTCACCAGCTTTTTTGAAGGCCCCCTTCAGATACTGAAAGGCAAAAAAAGGTTCCTGCCAAAGAAATAGAAAAATTCAGATAGCTAGAATGAATTTGTCTATTGCTTCTCCACATATAAAATGTTCAGTATTATAATCTTTAAAGAAATACCAGTATATCAGGGTTATTTTTTTAAGATCTTTTCAGTTATCTTTCTTTTGAGTATAACAAACAGTGCTTTTGTACTATGAAGGGTTCAGAAAAGAGTGTTTATTGGTAGATTTTTGTTTCTTCTGCTCTAAAAACAGGCAAATGCGGGTTGATTTTTTTGGCGTTGTTCATTTGTTTGTTTTTTTAATTTTTATCTTTTTTTTTAAATTATTTTTAATATCCTCTGTTGTGAGAATATTTGGTATACTTCTGCTTACAGTGTAGTTTTAAGGCCAAGATACCAATTCTCTGGCAGACCTGCCTACCCAGCACAGCTGTGATCAGTTCTATTCCAACCTTGGACTGACTCTCCGGCTCCATTTGCATCTCTAACAACCGAGGGAGTTCATTCTGCCTTTCCAATTACACGGAGACAAAAGAGAAAGTGGTTTAGAAGGCACTGCTGCCTCATTTAGAAGGAACATCAGGGCTTTGCAGCTCGATGCTGTGTAATGGAGCTGCTCCCAGGCAGCTCTCCTTGGCAAAAGCATGGCACTGCTGCACTGAGCCCAGCCATGTCGTCTGGGGAAAGGTCTGATTCAAGCAGGCAGCTGTAGCAAGTGGGAGCCCCAGCAGGAAGAGGTAAGGGATTATTGGAGGTGGCAAGCTTCGAGGAAAGGGAGGACACAGAAGTTCAAGGTGTGTGCATATCTGAGACTGGCAGAAATTCAAGGTGTGTGCATATCTGAGACTCACATAAAAGGCTGATAACCTTACGGTCGTGCCACTTTGTGGCAGCCTGACTGCTCCAAAACCACTTCAGAAAGAAAAAAGTGTTTCTGTCAGGTGGTTACTTTAAAATATTGGACACAGATATATGAAGGGATGAATACAGCCCTCTCTGAGGTTTGGGGATGTCTGAAAAGGGCAGGGGGCAGTTTCCCTTTCATGCAAACTGGTGACTGTTCTTCTATTAATGTAATTCACTACCCAGCTGTCCATTTAAAGGTGAAGCTCCAACATTCCGATGCATGCCTTGCTTTTAAGATGCCTTCTAGACAAGTAACTGCACCGGACAAAGCAGGAATGCTTTTACTTCTTCTCTGATATTTGACTCTCTTGGAGTTCTTCCACTTTAACATGAAACAAATGTTCTCAAGGACAGAGAGAGCAAGAGAGAACACACTTCAGGTGTCCTGTGAATGAAGCAGAGAGTGCAGGAATTCAGCTGCAGGTATCACATGTCAGGTATCACATCACTTTGTACAAAATATTTGCAGGGGAAGGGACTGGATTTTAGTCCTCCCCTGCATTTACGTTTTTCCTGTGCCCATTTGTGATTTACCAGACACCAAAGTGATTCCAGTAAGAATCTGCCTCTACTACAGAGCACAGAATTGTTGTATGGTGGACGCATGCAAGGCCTTGACATGAGTTGTGTCTTATTCTGTGCCAATACACCATTAATAAATGTGCTTCATCCATTGCCTCCATAGGAATTGATACTGCTCACAGAAGCAGGGAAGCTTATGCTCAAGGAAGCAGTCAGCATGCTGTACTTTCAGCATTCCTGGTAGATGTCATGAGCTTAGGGCATGAGATGACGTCTGCCCAAAGGCTTAGGTTATCTCTGAGAATACAGAATCAACATTATCCACAATTCACTAGATTCTTTATGGGTAATTTGCCACCTACACATACATTATTAAAGCTCTTGATGCACTCGACTGCTCATCTCTAAGTTACAGCTGTAATATAAAATCCCACACTGTTATTATTACACAATTTTTCTCACAAAGATATTTTACTGCTGTAATCACTTGCCTCTAGGAGACTCCAGCAGAAGATTTCATCTCCATTAGTAATGATTTAGAGTGTCAACTTTGTGCACTTTTCTTGAGCTTTCCTGTGACCCACTGAAGCACAATTAATGGAAGCTGTAATAAGAAAAGTCAAAGTCCCTCTTCTTACTAAAGAGGAACCTTTTCAAAGAGGGTACATTTGAAAGTTTAATACAAAGTAAAATGCCAGCATGTCCCTGCTCTGTTAGGGAAGGAAATGAAAAGGAGGAAAAATCAACTCAGAGATGATGAAAATGGCGAAGACTGGGAACATATTAAAATAAGAACAGTTACAGGGAACTGATACAATAGCATAGACAGGTGGAAAGATGATAATGAAATAATAACATGTATGCTACTTGTGCTGGTTTGAGCTAATTGGAATATTTCAATAGAGAAAAATTGTACTATAGGCTGTGAAGGAAAACAGTGGTGATGTCTACTTCACTCATAGGCTTGCTGAGATGTTTAGGAATAAGAAACCAAAACGACAAGATAAGAGTGTCTCGAGCGGGCAGTGGGTGCCATGGGGCACAGTATCTAGCGCGGTCCAGCTCTGGCTTCTCCTCTCTGCTGAATAACTCCACTAACCACTTTTCTTCTAATCCCCCCCTCCAGCCAATCCTCCAAACTCACCTTGAGTGTAAGGCAAACCTCGGGGTAAGGTGTGGGGGTGGGGAGAAGGTGGAAGTGTGGTTGGGAGCCCCTCCTGGGGTCTCTGATTTCTGGGAGGGGAGTTGTGTTTCTGTATTACCTTTACCTTGTATATTTCTGTCAATATTCCTGTATATAGTGTATATATCTGCTTGTACATTGTGCTGAGCTGTAAATAGAGCTTCATCTCTTAACTTCCAGCCAACTGAGTTCTTGTCTGGGTCATTTTATAAAGTGTGGTGGGGCAGGGAACTCCCAAACCGTCACACTACTCAGTAAACTTGTTTTACCAAGTAGATATTTTTTTTACACAGAGAAGTCTATTGGCTTTGTTTTTCAAATCTCATTGGCCCAGAGACCAACCAGGCTAAGATGTTAATGGGACAAAAACCTTCAGACTTTGTTCCTGTGCTGGCAGTCACGTAAGCCAAAGAGCTGAAACAAAGGCAAAGCCCTCTGCATAGGAGCAGGTAGCTGTCTGCACCACTGCTGAGAGGCCCAGGCTCTAAACATGCTTGTGTTATAGGTTCCTTGGCTGAGATACCTCCTGACTAGATTAGGTTTGGCCACAGCACTGTGTTTTTCAAGGACAAGGAATATAGAGTGGAATTCAATAAAAATTCCACAGTGTGGTATTCACCTTCATTTCCTTTTCTACTTTGCTTTAGTGCAATATTGCTTCTCCTAGCTACTGACTGCAACAAAAGCTGCCTGGGGAGAGTAAGGAATACCTGCTTGCAATAAAACTGGCTGAGCTAAAGAGAAAAGTGTCACATAAAGTCGTTCACTCACTTTAAAGACTTGCCTTTGTTGCTTCCACCTGGTTGCACCAGGAAGGTGAATATTGCTCTAATTCTGTAGCATGGGAATGCTACCAAACTTCTATGCAACATATGATGAGATCTATAACCTATCTTCTGGTACTTCTCTCGTTTTCCAGCATTTTTTTTTTTTTTTTTAAAGTTGAAGTCTAGTGTCATAATTATTCCCAATAAGAAGTATATATCCTGGCTACTGTTAAATGCTTTCTGGAGTGGATTCCCTCTAGTACAGTAACTTACCAGATATGGGGAAGGAATGCTTGCCTTTAAAACCTGTATAGCATCCTTACTTTTCTTTTGAGTAACAGAGGAGAATTTTCTGACTTATTTTTGTAGCACATCCCAGGAACTCGGAATTTAGTCTTGCTTTAGTCATCGGAAATTTATCTGCATGTTCACACCTTCAGAGTGGAGTACAAATATTTTGACTGCTCTGCTAAAGCCCTGACTTAGGTTTCCTGCTGGGATTTTAGAGCCAGAGAAGATCTATCTCTGTTTCTTTTTACTTTTGAAATATTTTGTGTACTGGAATTGTACTGTCTTTTGTTTAGAATTTAGTTTTGTGTTGTTTTGTCTTTAAGTAGTTCAAGGACTGAGTAGGAAGGGTCGGAGTGTTAGACTTTAAAGAATACATGAAACAAGGTCTTGGAGGCATAAAATCCTAAGGCAAGACAGCTTGGAGATTTGAGGAGACTGTATGATTGCATTTAGAGAGTGTGTGTGCTGAATTGCAATTATTAAAGTAGAGTGCTAATGACTCAGTAGGTGATAAAGCTGTATTCTGGAAAAAGAGTCATCAGTTTGGAGTTGAGGTTGTGATCCTCTTTGTAGGTGTGAGGCTGCATAGTCTCATTTGTATGTGTGCTAATTCCATGTGCGTGTCCCCGCGTAGATTAGTGCTGCCACGTAGCAGGCTGTACTTAAACTCCTTGTAAATGTGAGCTGTGTCATTTGTTTGGATGCACCACCTTTCCTTTGCACAGCCAGTGTGTTTCTTACACTGCTCTTGACTGCCTCAATGAGATGCTGTAAGCTTTCATGAGAAGTTACTTGCTTTGGACAACCACCTGCAACAATTTTTACTATGGAATGATTCACAAGACTTCAGCTTCTACATTTTTGTGTTGAAGGGATTGCATAGCTTTGTACGAAGGCATGAATAGAAGGACAGAGAAGGAGTTGTAAAGCTGTCATCTTGTATAGTACTAATCTGCTTGCTAATACCTACTCACATTTAACACACATAATCCCCTCCCTTTCCTCTGCTCTTGTCAGACCCCATCTGGAGTCCTGTGTGCAGTTCTGGAGCCCCCAGCACAGGAAGGACATGGAAGTGCTGGAGTGAGTCCAGAGGAGGGCCACAAAAATGATCAGAGGGCTGCAGCAGCTCTGCTATGAGGACAGGCTGAGAGAGTTGGGGCTCTGCAGCCTGCAGAAGAGAAGGCTTCCAGGAGACCTTAGAGTAGCCTTCCAATATCTGAAGGGGGCCTACAGGAAGGCTGGGGAGGGACTATTGACAAGGTCTTGTAATGACA
>VWYK01012392.1:0-11347 GCA_013399775.1 Semnornis frantzii
ATGATTCCATAATTCCACGATTCTGTGATTTTAATATTCCATCAGTCCGCAATTCTATTCCCAAGCTTTGGCACAGCCTCCTAGAGACGTTTGCAGTTTGAGGAGCAGGGCAAAGCAATTTTGGGTGGGATTTCCTCAGGAGAGATCCTTTTGCAAGGGAGGAAACTCCCAGCCCAGCTGCAAACAGCCTCTCTCAGATGCAAACACTCCCATGTCTTACTTTAACTTTTCATTATCTCTTTTCTTTTTTTTTTTTTAAGCTCTTATCTTTGATTTCATTTAATAGTGGATGAAGAGAAGGCTTCCAGGAGACCTTAGAGTAGCCTTCCAGTATCTGAAGGGGGCTACAGGAAGGCTGGGGAGGGACTGTTGACAAGGCCTTGTAATGGCAGGGCAAAGGGCCAAGGGGTTGAAAGGGGNGTTTGAAGTGGCAGAGGGGAGATTGGAAGTGGATGTTAGGAGGAAGTTGTTTGCAGTGAGGGTGGTGAGACACTGGCACAGGTTGCCCAGGGAGGTTGTGGAGCACAGAAGCACAGAATGTGATCAAAGATCTGTGCTCTGTGCTCCACAACCTCCCTGGAGGTGTTCAAGGCCAGGTTGGACAAGGCCTTGAGTGACCTGTACTAGTGGGAGGTGTCCCTGCCTATGGCAGGGGGTTGGAACTGGATGATCCTTGAGGTCCCTTCCAACTTTACCATTCTATGATACTATGAATTATCAGAAATATGTGCTGGCAGGGAGCCTGGGTGTTGTCAGGAGGCAAAAGGCTTCAGTAACACATTGCTTAAAAATATTTCTTAAAAAAAAAAGAGAGAGAGAACAAATTAAAAGAAGGAGGGGGAGGGAAAAAAAAAAAGAAAAGTAGTAAGTTTGTGCCAACACCTCCAGGGATGGGAAAAAAGCAACTCAACTGCAGGATTTTTTTTCTCTCTTTCTTCATGCCTGTGCAGAAGGTGGGACTCCTATCACCTCAACCAGACAGCTCAGCCCAGTCCTTGACGGATTCTGGGGGGAGATGACAAGTGCTCCCCATTCCCATTAGCTCTGTCTTCTCCCAAATCTCCAGCACAGAAATGGGATGAAGAAAGGAGATGCCCTCTCAGCCTTTTGTTCTGTTCTCAGCCATGTCTAAACCTAAATAAAGCATCCCTGAGCCATGCCTTCCCCTCACTAGGGCAGCAGCCCTGTGGAGCAAGGAAAGGGTGGCCAGGAGGACCTTCACTCCATGACCAGAGCTTATGGGATGAAGCAATCACACTCAGTCACCAGGCAGGAAGGAGGCAAAGCCAGGGCATGCGGGAGCAGAGGGGGAAGCAGCAACTCCCCAATGGCATGCACCGACACGCCGCGTGGCATGGCCAGCAGCACCCACACTGCCATCCATCCCTGACTGGCAAGGTGGCCAGGGCTGAACCATCCCTTCAGAGTAGTCCCTTTTAGTCCTGTACTTATAGGGGGCCTAGAAGAAATCTAGGGACAGACTTTTGGGCCAGGCCTGTTGTGACAGGACAAGGGGCAATGGTTTGAACTAGAAGAGGGAGATTCAGACTAAAGAGAAGGGAGAGATGTTTAACACTGAGAGCGGTGAGACTCCATCCCAGGTTGCCCAGAGAGGTGGAAGAGCACTTCGGGTTTGTGTGCCAAGGGATACAAAGCAGCCAAATGGCTGAGCATTGCTGAGCCATTTGGGAATGGCGGTGGTGAGACCCTGTCCCAGGTTGCCCAGAGAGGTGGAAGAGCACTTCAGGTTTGTGTGCCAAGGGATACAAAGCAGCCAAATGGCTGAGCATTGCTGAGCCATTTGGGAATGGCGGTGGTGAGACCCTGTCCCAGGTTGCCCAGAGAGGTGGAAGAGCACTTCAGGTTTGTGTGCCAAGGGATACAAAGCAGCCAAATGGCTGAGCATTGCTGAGCCATTTGGGAATGGCGGTGGTGAGACCCTGTCCCAGGTTGCCCAAAGAGGTGCCAGATGCCCCATCCCTGGAACCATTGCAGATCAGGTTATTCCCATCATGCCTCTTCTTTTCTTTGGGGTGGTTTAATTTCTTTAGCTTGCTTATCTTTCTCAAAGATGCTTCTTTAAGCCCTGGGTCAGCCAGCAGCGATAGCAGGGCCGATGGGAAATGATTGCTCCCCAAAATTAAAGGGAATAGCAACATGGGAGCTCAACTTTGAGAATAAGAAAGTAGCTCCTGCAATGGAAGAGCACCTCAGGTTTGTGTGCCAAGGGATACAAAGCAGCCAAATGGTTGAGCATTGCTGAGCCATTTGGGAATGAGAGTGATAAGACCCTGTCCCAGGTTACCCAGAGGGGTGGTAGATGCCCCTGGAACTTCTGCAGGTCAGGTTGTTTGGGGCTCTGAGCAACCTGTTGTAGTTGTAGATGTCCCTGCTGACTGCAGGAGAGTTGGACTAGGTGACCTTTAAAGGTCCCTTCCAACCCGACTTACTCTGTGATTCTATGATTCTGTGACCCCCACTGGCTGTTTAACATCTTCAGGAATTTGGGATCCCTGCCCTGGTGGCAGCATTCCTCTTCTCCCACGCCACAGTGGCTTTTTGCCTGTCTGGAGGGGGAATTCCCACCCTCCCTCCTTGCACTTGGCCAGCTTTAAGGTGAAAACAGGGAGATGTGGATCTGCAGCCAAAAGCCCTGACTCCTTCTAAGCTGCTTGCTCCCATCACTGAACTGGCTGGATTTCCCTGGAGAAAGTGTTTTCTCTCCTGCAGAGAAAGTGATGGCAGTGCCAAGCGGGTCTCTGCAGGGATCCCAGGTGGCAGCAGGTCTGGGTCGAGTGCCCACAGCCCTGCTGCGTGGCTGGGGCAGGAGTTGTGCCCACGCCAGATTTCAACCCACTCTTTGCAGACTGAGTCAGAGTGAGTCAGCTCTCTGGATCGTTCTCCTGCTGCCCCGAGCCAACCCAGCTCATTTATTAGTTAATTAGTTTTCATTTCCTCCTCCTCTCTTTCCTTCCCTTCACAGCAAGCCCTCTCCCCACTCTCTCAAAGCAAAGAGGCAAAACAAAACTTTCCAGGGAGGGGCACTTCTCTGGGCAGTCTAGGACAGGGTCTCACCACTCTCTTCCTTCTCTCCAGTCTGAATCTCCCTCTCCTGCTTTAAATCATCACCCCTTGTCCTGTCACGACAGACACTGTTCAAAAGTCTGTCCCAAACTTTCTTCATGGCCCTTTTCAATACTAAAAGACCTCCAGAATATCTCCCTTGAGCCTGCTCTCCCCGGGCCTGCTCTCCCCCGGGCTGCTCTCAGCTAAAAGAGGGCTATTTAGACTTGAGAGGCAGAAGACATGTTTAACACTGAGGGTGGTGAGACCCTGGCCTGGGTTGCCCCATTCCAGGTGAGGTCACCTGGGGCTGTGAGCAACCTGCCTTAGTTTCAGATATCTCTGTTGACTGCAGGGCTGGATTGGATGATCCTGAAAGCTTTCCTGCATCCCAAACTTGTCTACAATTGTGTGATTCTATAATTCACCACATAAGCACTCCACTACCAAAAGAGAGAACCCTTGGGCTTGGCTTTCTGCAGAGAAGTCCATGGACACCAGCTCTTGGTCCTCTGTCCATGATGTGGAGACAGGAGGGAGCCATGCTGGAGATCATAGAGTCAGAATCATTTTGGTTGGGAAAGACATTTCAGATCACCATAGAATCATAGAACTGCTGAGGTTGGGAGAGACCTTTGAGACCCTCAAGTCCAACCATTTGCCCAAAGCTCACAATCCCACCATTACTGCTAAGCCTCTACCACTGAACCATGTTCATGAGTATCATATTCATACATCTTTCATACACCTCCAGGATGGTGACTCCAGCACCTCCCTGGGCAGCCTGTTCCAGTGCCTGAGAATACTTTCTGTGAAGAAATTCCTCCTAATCTCCACCCTGAACCTCCTCTGGCACAACTCGAGCCCATTTCCTCTCGTCCTATCCCTTGTTGCATTCAAGAAGATAGCAACCTCCACCTTGCTTCTCCAGTCCAACCACTGGCTCCCAGGGTCTCTGCCAGCCTTTTCCTCCCTATAGATCCACTTTTAGCCTTCCAGAGAACCCCCAAAATGTCATTGTCTGGCTTGGTTTTCTGGCATTATTCTCTGGCCTGTCTCAGCACTGCCATGTTCCAGCACAGGGTTGCTGGCTGAGGACTTGGGAAGGGCTCAGGCTGTTATTTTGGCATCCCAGCAAGTTCTTGGCAGAGATGGACACATCTTAAAGATTGTGGGGTGGAGGAGGAATGCTCAGTGGCTTCGCAGACAGCTTGTCCCCAAGGCTGGTTTCTCTCCATTTCCATGTTCTCTGCTTTCAGAAAGTTTTCTCCCTGGGGAAGCAGCTGAGTGGGGTTGTCACCCATGGGTTGGGTTCTGCAGACAGGGCGAGGGCCTGGCTGAGGCCTGCACACCGTGTGCTGCCCACACACACATGGAAAAAGAACTTTGGTTGATAACCTGAAGGAAAATAGGGCTGGCTGCAGGAAAACCCTGCAATGTTGCTCCAGCTGCTGGAGGGAGCTCTGTGGGGAAGGGAGCGGAGAAAGGGATCATAGAATCATTTGGATTGGAAAAGGGCAACCACGAGAGGGATGGGAGAAGGAAATGGGTACGGGGGTAAGTATGGGCATGGAGATGGATACTGGGATAGTAGTGAGAATAGGGATGGAGATAGGAATGAAGGCAGGGACATAGATAGGAATGGTTATAGAGATGGGAATGAGGATGAAGATAAAGACAGGAATAGGGGATAGAGATAGGCGTAAAGAAGGATGGGAATTCGGGATAGAAAGAGGGATAGGGATGGGGTGGGAATGAGGATGAAGATTGGGATAGTGGTGGGAATGGGGATTGTGACAGGAGCATGAAAAGAGAAGGAGATAGGAATAAAGGTTCTAGTGGGAGCTGTCCCTGCCTAGGGTGGGGGTGGAACTAGATGATCTTTGAGGTCACTTCCAACTTTACCATTCTATGGGGATGCAAAAAGGGACAGAAAGATGGATGGGGATGGGGGTGGGAATGAGGATGAGACTTGGAATGGGGATGGAAATGGGAAGATAGAGATGGACATGGAGATGGGGATGAGGATAACCATGGGGACGAGGATTGGGATGGGGGAAAGTAGACCATAGGAAAGGGTAAAGAGACAGGAAAGGGGAAAACAGGGGTAGGGATGAGAGTGGGAATGAGGATGAGAATGGGGGTGGGAATGGGAAGACAAGGATGGGAATGAACATGAAGATGGGGATGGGGATAGTCATAGAGATGGAGGAGGGCAGAGAGATGTAGAAGGGGAAGAACAGGGACAGGGATTTGGGGGGGAATGAGGATGGCGGTAGGGGTGGGGCTAGGAATGGGCATGGGAAGATATGGGTGGGGGTGGACATAGAGATGGGGAAGGGGAAAGGAAAAGGTAGAGACATAGAAGAGGAGGAAGAAGGGGATGGAGAAAGGGAAAGGGAGCACCCTCCTGCCCAGGCTGCCTGCTGCCTGGCTTATCCTGCTCTGCTAATAAGCAGGTTGGTTGTGCCTCAGCTTCCTTGCCTGGGTGGGGAGGATTTTTCCAGCACTGAGGGCTTGCAGCCGAGGCATAAGACAGCAGATGGGAATGAGCAGGTAATTTTTATCCCCATGCACTAAGCAATGTCATTTCACTTGGAAAATGAATGAATTTTCCTGCTGTTTCCCTTCCTCCCACCCTTCATTCTTCCCTGTCTTGTTCCACGCGGGAGCTGGGCAGTTTTAATGGGGCAGGTTACATCTGATAGGTAATCAGAGCTGTCTCCATCTCATCTTGGGTGGAAAAATCTCTTAGTTTCTTTGGCTTTGCTGATTACATTTTTAATTACCTTGAATGCAAATCATTTATCAAAGGCACACAGATGATGTTTTCCTTAAGAAGTTCATGTGTAGACTGGGAGGCGTTGGGTTGATGGTTTGACTTGATCTTAGAGGTCTTTTCCAACCTTAATGGTTCTAGGGAAAGTGTTTCTCAAGCTGCTTATCTGAGGAGGGCCTGCTCCATGCAAGGCAAAACATTTGGGCAGAGGCAGGGAAAAAAAAAACCACCTTTGCTTCTCCTCAAATAACTTCTTCCTCTGTTAAAGATCTCCTGAGCACTTGACAGCATCATGCAGCCAACATTACCAGCTACTGACATTTTCCTGGTCTCTGCTTTTACAAACCTATCACTGGGAACTGCCCAAACTGGGGTGGGGGGGAAATGAGGCTTTTGCTGGCTTTCCATTTTCTTTGTGTAAGTTCATGTGCTGGGAGATCTGATTGCAAAACCAGTCCCAGAGTCAAGGAGACAAAAGTGCAGTTGTTCTTGCTGCACTCAGCCATGCCTCTTCTTTTCTTTAATTTCTTTAATTTCTTTAGCTTGCTTATCTTTCTCAAAGATGCTTCTTTAAGCCCTGGGTCAGCCAGCAGTGATTGCAGGGCTGATGGGAACTGATTGTTCCCCAAAATTAAAGGGAATAGCAACATGGGAGCTCAACTTTGAGAATAAGAAAGTAGCTCCTGCAATGGAAGAGCACCTCAGGTTTGTGTGCCAAGGGATACAAGACAGCCAAATGGCTGAGCATTGCTGAGCCATTTGGGAATGAGAGTGGTGAGACCCTGTCCCAGGTTGCCCAAAGAGGTGGTAGAGAGGTGGAAGAGCACTTCAGGTTTGTGTGCCAAGGGATACAAAGCAGCCAAATGGCTGAGCGTTGCTGAGCTGGGGTTGTTACCACCATGGGAACGAGGGTGGTGAGACCCTGTCCCAGGTTGCCCAAAGAGGTGCCAGATGCCCCATCCCTGGAACCATTGCAGATCAGGTTATTCCCATCATGCCTCTTCCTTTCTTTGGGGTGGTTTAATTTCTTTAGCTTGCTTATCTTTCTCAAAGATGCTTCTTTAAGCCCTGGGTCAGCCAGCAGCAATAGCAGGGCTGATGGGAACTGATTGGTCCCCAAAATTAAAGGGAATAGAAAATGTGGGAGCTCAACTTTGAGAAATAAGAAAGTAGCTCCTGCAATGGAAAAGCACCTCAGGTTTGTGTGCCAAGGGATACAAAGCAGCCAAATGGCTGAGCACTGCTGAGCCATTTGGGAATGAGGGTGGTGAGACTCCATCCCAGGTTGCCTAAAGAGGTGGTAGAGAGGTGGAAAAGCACCTCAGGTTTGTGTGCCAAGGGATACAAAACAGCCAAATGGCTGAGCATTGCTGAGCTCTTTGGGAATGAGGGTGGTGAGACCCTGTCCCAGGTTGCCCAAAGAAGTGGCAGATGCCCCTGGAACCATCGGAGATCAGGGTGTCTGGGGTCGTGAGCAACCTGTTGTGGTTGCAGATGTCTCTGCTGACTGCAGGGGAGTTGGACTAGATGAGCATTGAATGTCCCTTCCAACTCAATCTGTTCTTACTGCAAGCACAGAAGACTCCAGCACCACAGCTGCTCACACTGGAATGTGGCTTAAAGGGCAAAGAACTGCTCCTATGAGGAGAGCCTGAGGGAGTTGGGGCTGTTCAGTCTGGAGAGCAGAAGGCTCTCAGGTGACCTTTGTGTGGCCTTTCAGTGTCTTAAGGGGGCTACAAGAAAGCTGGGAAGGGACCTTTTAGGATGTCAGGGAGTGATAGGACTGGGGGGGAATGGAACCAAGCTAGAAATGGGGAGATTCAGCCTGGATGTTAGGAAGAAGTTGGTCAGCATGAGGGTGGTGAGAGCCTGGAAGGGGTTCCCCAGGGAGGTGGTGGAAGCCTCACCCTTGGAGGTGTTTAAGGCCAGGCTGGATGAGGCTGTAGAGAGCCTGATGTAGTGTGAGGTGTCCCTGTCCATGACAGGGGGGTTGGAACTGGCTGATCCTTGTGGTCTCTTCCAACCCTGACTGCTTCCACGATTCCATGAAAATCCTCCCCACTAAAGCCTTTGGAATTGGAAACCACAGCAACTGACACTGAGTGTTCCTACCCCTCTCCAAAACTCCCATATGCTTCGTCTCCAAAGCCACGGGAGGACACCAGATTAACCATATGCTGATTGTCCAACTTCCCCTCAGCCTCTTGCAGATGGCACAGGATGCTCAGGGGCAGCCAAACCAGGCTGCTCAGCCCTACCCGAGGAATGCGGGCCGCGGATGCGGCTCCCCTCCGGCGCTGGCACAAGGGCGCCGCTCCCCTGGGGCGCAGCACCCACGGGGTGAGGGGTGGCTGGGCAGCCTGGCCCCGAGGAATCAGACGCTCCCAAGAGCAGATAAAAGGGATGGAGCTGGCTGCCTGCCCGTGGAAAGTCCCAGCTTGCTCCCCACCGCCCAATCTTCTCACCTCGAGCTGTTTGCTGCCGTCTTCTTCCCAATTAGCATAAGCAAAGCTAAGCTGGCTGGCTGCAAGCTCTTTTTGACTGCACTAAGCTGCTGCTCCTCTTGGTATTTGAGGCTATTTTTAATGCTCTTTTCCTACTCTGCTCTGCCACCTAAAGCATTAGCAGCAGTGACGAGGCCAGCTCGGCATGTCTCAGCTGCCTGCATGGACAGACAGGCACATCCCGATGGCCTTTCATCAGCTGGGCAGTGGCAGAGGGCCCAGCCCTGCCTCATAGCCATCACACACTGCTGGGTCAGCCATGGAACGTCCTGTGCCAGCCTTGCCCTGGGACCAGCGCTGCAGGAAGGATTTTCTGCTTTTGCATCCCCACACAGCTGCTTTTATAGCTTGTGGCAAAAATTATATAGACTCCAAGGTGCAAAACACCATCGAGTGTGGAAGCAAATGTTAAGGGCATTAAAATGGCATAGAATGGTAGAATCACAGGATGGTTTGGGGTGGAAGGGACCTTTAAAAGCCATCTAGTCCAACCCCCTGCAGTCAGCAGGGACATCTGCAACTAGAGCAGGTTGCTCAGAGCCCCAGACAACCTCACTTCCAGGGATAGGGCATCTATCACCTCTCTGGGTAATGTATGCCAGGCTCTCACCACCCTTCCTCCTCCTAGTTTAAATCTCCCCTGTTTCAGTTCAAACCTGTCACTCCTTGTCCTGTCACAACAGGCTCTGCTCAAAAGTCTGTCCCCAGCTTTCTTATTGGCCCCTTCAAATACTGACAGCCACCAGAAGGTCTCCCTGGAGCCTTCTCTTCTCCATGCTGAACAACTCCAACTCTCTCAGCCTGGCCTCAAAGCAGAGGGCTTCCATCCCTCCCATCATTTCTGGCCCTAAATCGATCTGCAGAACATTCGTGGCTCATTAGCATAATTCAAAGATATCATTAATTGCCAATTAGTTGCCAAAGAGGACTAATGGCACCTGCTGCAGGTAGAGTGAATGCAATTGGCCCTTTTGCAACTGGGAAAACAGCCTGTGGTGTGTAATTAAATGTCTTCTCCATGCTCACCCCACCCAACTGGCCTGGCCACTACTGTAAGGAAGGTTCCCACGATGCCAGGATGGGGCATTGACAAGATGGGATGCTGCTGGTCCCAGGGATCACAGAATGTAGGGGCTGGAAGGGATCTCTTGAGATAACCTAGTCCAGCCCCTCTGCTAAAGCAGTCACCCACAGGAGCTCGCACAGGACCACAATGTCCAGGAGGGTTTGGAACCTCCCCAGGGAAGAAAACTCCACAACCTGTCTGGGCAGCCTAGGCAGATGTGTTCTCCTTTCCTAGTGCTGCTGGCATGACCAGATCTCCATCCTATGGCCAGATGTGTTCTCCCTTCCTAGTGCTGTTGGCATGACCTGATCTCCATCCCATAGCCAGATGTGTTCTCCTTTCCTAGTGCTGCTGGCATGACCAGATCTCCATCCTATGGCCAGATGTGTTCTCCCTTCCTAGTGCTGTTGGCATGACCTGATCTCCATCCCATAGCCAGATGTGTTCTCCCTTCCTAGTGCTGCTGGCATGACCTGATCTCCATCCCATAGCCAGATGTGTTCTCCTTTCCTAGTGCTGTTGGCATGACCAGATCTCCATCCCATGCTGGCTTGTGTTGGGAAGGAGCTACTGAAGCCAGGAACTTTGAGCAGTCACTGAGGCAGGTAATTGGTGTGTCTGAGGGACAGGGGCAGGAGAAGGTGTGGCAGCATCTTAGGCTGGGTGTGAAGCCCAACTCAAAGGAGGACAAGCCTGGTACTTTTCATGCAACAGCTTAAGATCCAGCCCTGGCATAAACACAAACAGAGGAATGTGATAAAGCCTCTGAGCCTGCTCCACAGGTAGGGCTCTTTGCTGAGCTTGGTGATGTTTTGGAATCTGGCCTGCTTAAATCTGACAAAATAGGGATTTATCCTTGGAAAAATACACTGTCAGCATTATTTGAGAATCATAGAATGGTTTAGGTTGGAAGGGGCCTCAAAGTTCATCCAGTTCCAACCCTCTGCCATGGGCAGGGACACCTCCCACTAGAACAGGTCACTCAAAGCCTCATCCAACCTGACCTTGAACACCTCCAGGGAGGTTGTGGAGAACAGAATCACAGAATGGGATCTTTGATCTTTGATCACATTCAGTGATTCTGTGCTCCACAACCTCCCTGGGCAACCTTTGCCAGTGTCTCACCACCCTCACTAGAAAGAACTTCCTCCTAACATCCACTTTCAATCTCCCCTCTGCCACTTCAAACCCATTGCCCCTTGTCCTGTCATTACAAGGCCTTGTCAATAGTCCTTCCCCAGCCCTCCTGTAGGCTCCCTTCAGATCCTGGAAGGCTACTCCAAGGTCTCCTGGAAGCCTTCTCTTCTGGAGGCTGCAGAGCCCCAACTCTCTCAGCCTGTCCTCACAGTAGAGCTGCTGCAGCCCTTTGAGCACCTTCATGGCCTCCTCTGCACTGGCTCCAACAGTTCCATGTGCTTCTTTTCACTGTCTTGTTTATCTGGTGGCCTGTTAGACTTACTGGTTGGGCTGGTGCACATCTGCAGCAGCATCCCATACCCTTGAGGAGCTAGGAAATCCTCAGCCAAGGACAGAGCTTCTCAGCCATGCTTTTAAAAAAGCCCCAGCATGGATGAGGGCTGCTGCCCCCCTGAGCATCCAGGGGGTCCCACTGTGGGGCAGACTGTCCAACCCCAGTCCTCTGCAGTGGTACCAGCAGGAAAAGGCTCTTCTTGAAACCTGAAAGCTGTTGAGGTCACCCTGTAGCCTAATTGATCATGGGAAGTCTGTGGTGAGCCAGCCCTTTGCATGCACAGAGAGAAAGCAGATGCCTGGAAACCCTGAATCTGGTGGTCAGTGGGTGGCTTTGCACTTCCATGGCCAGGGCACCCCAGCCTCTCCAGTAATGGGCAGGAGTTGGGCAGATTGTCCCTGGGAAGGGCTGGAGGTGGGTTGGAGTTTGGCATGCACCTAAGCATGGAATCCTAGAATTGTTTT
>VWYK01012395.1:3754-20046 GCA_013399775.1 Semnornis frantzii
GGCAGGGGGTCGCCGGCGGAGGGGCGCTGCGGCAGGGCGCCGGCGCGCATGCGGGGGGCCCTCTCACCGCCCCTAATTACTGCATGGCGCTGCTTCCCCCACTGCAGTGCGCTGCGCGGCTCCCAGTGCTGTCCAGTGATGCACTGCTGGTACTGCGCTGCTCTTCCTTGCAATGGACTACACTGCTCCCATTGCTGCACTATGCCGGTACCCTCCATTACTACAACACACTGCCATCTTCCATCACTGCACCGCATGCCAACTGCCAGTGTCTGCCGGGCACTGCTCTGCACTTCCCCCGTTACTGCCCAGCATTGCTTCTCCATCAAATCGGTGTACTTCATTCAGTGCAAGTCATTCAGTGACACCTGCAAATCAGTGCAGTGCTTTTAAGCATTCCACTACACCATTCCTTCCTCCAGGCATGGGACTGCAGGAGCCCACTGAGTACTGCACCAGCCGTCAAGCTCCATCATTGTCTCTCTGTTCTAGCTCTAAATGTTTTACATTTAGCCCATATTTGGGGCTATGCTACTTTGGTTGCTCAATCATCCAGTGACCCCTCCTGAGCAAGGAAGGAGATTCAGGAACAGGAGAGAAAAGAGGTTGAAATGAAAACAGATTTAATGAAACTGCCAAACTAATAATACCAATGGCCACTATAAAGTATACAAAGTTAGCCCAACAAATGTACAGTGGTCACAGTAAGTGGGAAAACCACAGGAGGAAGAGGAGTAGGATCAGGAAGAGTATGCTTAGCAGACTCCTCCCTTTATAATGAGGGCTATGTTTCTGGTCTGGTGCTGTTCTGGTTGACTTGAAACTACTAATGGCCAGCAGATCACGGCTGCCCTGTGGTTCTGCCAACAAAACAAGAACATCCAGCCACCTCCAGATTGTGCAGTCACTGCAGCCACAACACTGTAACACACCTCATTCCTACCCAGTTGCTGCATCCCAACAGCAACACTGCATTGCCTAACCTGGGACACGCAACACCGCAAGGACCACACTGGACTGCACAGACTACATCAGCTACGCTCCCACTGTGCAGTACAGCTCACACCACACAATCAGTGCCACAGTTGGCTTTGCTTCCATGCAGTTCCTACTATGTCATGATCACCTTCTTACTGCATGGGTGCCCCACGAACATTGCAATGGTGAGGCCAGGATGCACCTCACCCTTTACACAAAAAATGCCCTCCTTGCCACCGGGCCCAGAGACTTGCTGGATGTCCCTAATGCTCATTAGGCAGAGGGCAAGTGAAGCACTCAAATATAAGACAGCACAAGGTGGGAATTATCAAGAAGAAAACTAATAGGCTAAAGGAGGAAAGGTCATTTGAAAGATAAGGGAGTGTAAAGAATAAACCTGCATCTTCAGGACAGCAAAGCAATCCAATTATTTCCTGTTTTCACCCTCCATGGATCACTGATAACACGAGGAAAACAAAAAGCCACCTGAGAAGTAGGATCATGACCAGTGTGGTGGCAGCTCCCACTGCAGGCAAGGCCAGCTGCCAATGCTGACCGGCACACACTGCCTCAGATGGCACAGGGCTGGCTGAGCACTGCCCAAGCTGGTTCCCTGGCATTTGTTGGGAGTCAGAGCTCACACAGGTTGCAAGGAGAGCTGGCAAGGGCTCACACAGGCCCAGTTTCACAGCCAGAAACCCCACTGTGTGTTTAGTGTGAGTGATGTCAGTGTAAGCTGGCTGCAAGTGTGGTACCCAGACAGCCAGGCTGGCAGAGCTGCCATGCTTCTCTGCGGTGACACAAGGGAGACATGGTCCATGCTAACATCACACTAGGTTTTCTAGATGCCAATGGCAGCTTCTAGATGCAGCACATAAGACAGATTCATGCCAACACCCAGGTATCACTGGCATCAATATCCCCCTCGAGGAGATGCTTTAAAGAGCCACAACCTCATCCACACGACCCCATCCTTCCGCAAGTCTGCCTTCCTACTGCTACTCACACTGCCCACCAACTCCCACAGGGCTGACCCACTAAGGATGCTGGTCGCTTTCACCCAGTGCAAGCAGCTCCCTTCCCTCCAGTTTCACAGCAGCTAGCTGGACAGCCTCCACTGCCCCAGCTCAGCTGCTGAGTTCATTTTCTCCAATAACCCTGCCGACTTCTGCACCACACCGCATCTGGCCCTGTTTTGCTTTACCAGCACTTGCTTTATGTCTGCTCCTCTCTTTGCCTCTTCATCCTTCCACCATGTATGCCAGGTTGTTTCTCCCTGCCTCAACCCTCCACACCCCGGTGACACAGAGTTGCCTGTGACGCCTGCTGCCACCACGCTGTGCCTGCTCTGAGCATCCTCAAAACTCACCTGAACCGCCCCGGCTGTAATGCTTGCGTGCTCAGAGTTTAAACCTGGCAGTCTGCAGGCACAGCAGCAGATCTGATTTTGATGATGAGATAAGCAGAGACCTACAGCATGAAGCCAGATAGCGACAAGGCTGGGGCTTGCTCCTGACCCCGCGTTTGTCACTTGGGAAACTCTACTCGCCATTATCAGGTGTCAGTGCACTGGAAAGAGCCCAGGATGAAGTCACACTTTTTGCCAGCCTGAAAAATAATCAGAATGCAAGTGCTGTACATCTATGGAAATCAGGGACCAGCTCCCAGCAGCTGTCTAACGGCCACGAGATGAATTGAAGTAATGATTAGTGGCATGGTTTGGTTTGAGTAGCAGGACTTCAGTCTGAACGTGTTCCTACTTAGCTTACACATTTCATTTGCAGGCAGATGTCAAGCTGGATGTTGCTAGGAGATCAACAGCAAGGGAATAATTAAGTCTGATTAAATCCTATCATATTGACATGATGCTTTTCAGAATGCTCTAGAGCTTTTCGAAGCCAAACTGATCAAATGAAAGGACAAGAGCTGCAGCCCATCCTGCTCAATAAAACCCACCTGCAGCCAACCTGCTGAGTCCGTGGCTGCCTGTATGTGTGCAAAACATTTCCCACAGCAATGCTAGCCACAAACTGGGAGAAAAGGTGGCTCTAGTAGAAGGCACAGTAACACAGGAAGAGCTAGAACTGGAGCAGGCATTGAGGAATCCTGTGCTCTGTGTCCCTGCATCAACCTTGCATGGAGCTTAGGATGCTCATGTTCAACTAGACATAACTCAGCGCCTTCAGCACCTACAGCAGGCCTGGGTCAAAGCTGTGCATGGGGCCAGGAGCTGGATCAACTGCTTGGCTTGGGTCCATGGGGGTGACTGTCAGCAAAGCATCCTCCTTCTCTTCCTCTGGAAAGAGCCTGTCTGGGCGTGCCAGAATTGCTCTGCAAATGCACCTTATGCGTGGCGCTGAGCACCACAGGGCGTTCCCACTGCAATGATGCCTGCCTGTTCCTTTCATGGTGGCTGAGCCGCACATGATCTGGGGTAACACATAAAGCAAGTAACAGCTACAGGTTTTTTCACCCATCAGTAACATTGTGCTACAACTATCTGCACCATCAGCCTCTGGGCTCCCTCCACAGCAAGACTGCTAATCTCATTTTGACTCTCTGCCCTATAAAAATTCTCATTCTAATACTCATAGTGTAATCCTTGCACCAAAATTACATGTCATCAAATCAGAGCTGATACTAATTAATGTAATATTTTATTATTAATTAAATGCCACTAACTACCACAGCAAATATCTCTTTCCAGTAATGGCTAGAGAGAGATTATCTCTGCTGATGAACAGGCTTGGGAAATGCAATCTGGGCTGTGACGCGCTTGTATTTTGGCTTTATCTCTCTGGCCAAACTTGTTTTGTCTCACATGCTCAGTACATATGACTCTTAAACATAGGCTCTGAACTCTGAGCTTGATCAGCCTGTAGATGACATTTTTCATTTCTGGTGCTCTGACTGCTCTAAGGACAGAACTATTAAACAGTATCAGCAGGAGTCCCACAGAAGACACACTAAACCAAGCTGCACTGGGCTGAAAATCTCTGACACCCTACAGAGGTTTCCAAGATCAAAGAGCCACACTTACCACTACAGGTGCCTGAACGGCTCCCTGTGCACTCCTGCCTGACCAGACTAGGTTTCCTAAGGTCTTGCTCAGATGAAATGCTCCAATGGTTGCACCTGACATGCAGATGAGTGAGTGCAAGCAGCTGGCCAGCATGCCATGCCGCAGGTCATCTCTGAATTAATTCCAACGTGCTGAGTTTGGTTCAGGCATATTTTGCGAGACAGAAGGTAGGCTTGATTTCCAGACAAGCTTTGGAGACTCCTGCCTTTCTGGATCTGCTTCCGGAGTTCCTCACTCTCCTGTTCAGAAGAGCATCCCACATCCCTGTGTCTGGCTTCATCTTGCAGACATACCATTTTGTTCTGCCTTCTGCTTGATTAAAGAGGCTTTCAGAGCCTGGCATTTCTCTTAGCGACACTATGCATATGCTGCAAGCAAATCCCCTCTCATCCATCTTTCTGATAAGCTAAATATATTGAATTGCTTAATTCTCTTACTGCCAGGCTTTTCCTCCCACCCTCAAGCCATTTTTTACATTTCTGCTCTATACAGCCTCTCTGATTTTCCTGAATCCTTTTCAAGATGTAGAATCCCACAATGAATCAATCCCTAATGCTTTGACACAGGGATTAAATCTGCCTTTTCCCATTCTCTCTCTCAAAGAGCTGCCTTGGTCATTTCTGCTACAGCATCACAGTAATCATTGAAGCAGGATTATCCCAGATCTTTTCCAGACCCAACACTAACAGGTTAGAACCACCTGGGCTAGTCATCAGATATTTCAGCTGTACACCCAGGACACTCATGTATGACACTAGGGGGTGGTGGACACCTCTGCTCCCACACACCTCCCCCATTTCCTCTCTGTCCCAGGACCATGAATGTCATGGCTGCCTCTCCAGTAGCATGGCAGAGGACTCTCCGAGGTAGGCTTACGCCCCCAGCAAACACGACAAAGGATGCCATGCCTGCAGGTCCTTGGGCAGCCGAGGGAGTGTCTGCAGGCAGAGTACAGTGGGATTTGCCTCCAGCAATTGTTTTACCTGGGTAGACAATGCCTCCTCTTCCCAGCACAATGCTTCATGTGCACATCACCCACCCAGTGCTAGATGCAGACCCCACTAAAGGGAAGAGGGATGCCACCTTCAGGGGTGCTTAGGGAGCTAATGCTGGTGGCAGGGAGCAAGATTTGCTGAGCCTTGGCATGCTCCGCAACAGCAGATGTCCCAGTTCTCAGTAGGTTACTGTGCTGTGAAACAGAAAGCACAGAATCAAGTGGTGCCTCCTGGCATTCAAGCTGGTTTGAGTGGGAGATCAGGGAAGTATTTCACAATGCCTCAACATTTTACTCAACCTGCTCCCGGAGACAGCAGTCACTGAGGAATCTGGTGCCACTGCCTAGGTACTGAGCTGCACACAGTGAAAATAGCCTCTCAAAAATAATAAACTGAGTGGAGTTCCCATCTTTAATTCTACCCCTTAAAAAAACAAGCTAAGTAGCCTTTGTGTATTCAAAGGATTTTCTTTCTCCAGCAGCCCCCTCAGTGAAGCCTACCTGAGAGAGAAAGGAATCTTTCCCATCCCATGCACCACCACTGGATACCAGTGTACTTCCTTGTGCCAGTGCTGCAGGAACCTGGAATAAGCCCAGCTCTGGCTCTGCCCATCCTGCCTCTCCAGAGACAGGAGCACACAAACAGCTTGCTGCTCTTGAGCTTGAGATGATTGCTGAATAAACCTGAATTTCAGGGATGGTTAGAGCTCTGATGGCCATGAACCCTGACGGATGCATTTTGAGCTCTCCGGTTAAGCATTGCCCCATCCCTTTTATGCCATAGAAATAGATGAAAGAAACAGGCAGGGCAGGCAGGTACTATCCAGCTGCTGCCTCCTTCCAAATGCGAACACCAGGAGCATCCCCATCTCGTGTGCCCTCACAGAGGGGAGGGAATTTGGCACAGAAGCAGCACAAGGAGAGGCTGCAGCTTTCCAAACCAGACACATTCAGACAGTCCCAGGTAATCTGCAAACAATGTTCTGATGACATAATCGTGGGCTCTTCTAAATAGATGTGTTAAACACATACTCAGCTGGTAGGAAACCAGTGCAATTCAAAGTGACAAAGCAATGGGTAGAGAAAGGGCAGAGGAACCCAGCCTGCTGCTGGGGACATGAAAGCACAGCCAAGGACATCCCAATTCATGCTGTGTTACACAACGTGAACTTTGCAGGGAAATTCCTGGCCAAAATGAAGGTCTGGCTGGTAGGAGCACCTACAGAATGCACTTTGCCTTCTCCACTGCCATCAATGACTTAAGAGTTTTAATGAAAAGTATGTATTATGAAGAATTAATAAGGCTTATGACAGATTAACAACTATATGCATTAATAGTTACGTTTCAAGGTCTCCCAGTAAGCCAAGTCACAATGGGGAGACAACAACAGGGAACAGACCTAGACCATTTTGAGATCTAGTGCCATTATATTAAATCAGTTTTCTAGGTGACAAGGGCAAGGCTTACATTTGTGGTTGATAAAACAGTGAGCAGGCCTCTTGCTGCTACAGCATGAGCTGAACAGTCTGATAAAATGATCTCAACCCACAGCATGATAATGGAAGATTCTTTGGAACAAAGACAGGCTGTACTGCAGGCTGGAAAGTGTGTGTGTAGGGCTGGAATTAAGGAAAACAAGCTTAAGAAGAGGGCAGCAGTCATGTGTGGGAACAGCTATGAGCACAGTAGCATATGGAGAGGCTCTCCAAGCAGACACACAGCAGGGCTCATGCCTCTACAGCTCCGACAAAGCCAACTTGATGTCCAGCGCAGCTCTCCAGACTTCAGAACTGACACAGAAATCCTGAGGACCAGCAACACCACTAAAAAAAAAGGTTTGGAAATGCAACAATTGACACTGCAAGATGTGAGGAGCCTGCACTGCCCCAGGAGAAGGCCTCTTCACTGACAAGGGGAATAGCACAGTGCTAGGGGCAGTGTGTCAGCCTGGCAGAGGAAACTGTTGGGTCCAAAGGTAAAGAGTTGAGGATGAAAAAACTCAAGCTTGAGTTTAGATAAATTTCTTTGCAGCAGAGGTGCTGAAGGGGTGGCTATCCCCAGTGTGCAGCAAGCTTGCCAATAAAATTAGACGGTCTCAACTTTTAGGGTTTTGATGTATGTGGCTGGAAGAAGGGCAGCTGCATGGCCATGCTTCCTCTTTCATCCTGATTCACATGCATCCCCAGGTTCACTCTTCCTTCCCAGATGTGTGCAAAGAAGTTCCTTGTCTCTCATCCAAACAGCTCCAGCAGTAAGGAGGAGGCCAGGACTGACTCCTGCATGACAGAGAAGGCTGTGGAGAGGGTGTACAGGGGCTCAGGCTGAGGACACCCTTCTTCATCTGCACTTCCAGTTCATGTGTTTTTCTAAAACCAGGCACCACAGTCTGACCTGAAAGAGTTGTTGCAGCTCACCCAACCTAGCTGCAGCCCATCCAATGAGGTCACAACAAGGGTAGAGCTCAGCCTCTTCAGCAAAGCTTCCCCACCATGCTCCTTCCAGAAACCAACTCCCCGTGCCACAGAGTATGAACTTTGTGCAGCCATCACCTGAACCATCTTTATGCTAGGGGAGGCTAGCAGGTCCATGGGGTCAGCCAGAGGCGGATGCTCAGGGCTGGAGCCTTCCAGCTCTCATCATCCAGTTAAAGGATGTTCATATGTGCAGGACTAGTCCTTCCAATGCAAGGAGGGGAGAAGCTAATTGCAGCAAGGGTCCTGATGGATGGGGTAATTAGCATTGCTGATTTGCACAGCCATCCAGACAGCTCCCGTGTGCAGAGTCCAGCACCTGTAACTCATCTGGGTTTGCCTCCAAGACCCAGTGCGAAGATGAGCAGAAGCAGCCTTCCCCTGCACAGTTCCCCTCTGACCCAGCCACAGATCCTGGCACTGCTGGGAGCATTGGTCTCTTCCTCTCTCCACTAGCATCCAGGACAGCCATGGTTTGGCACTGTCACCTCCCAGCAGCGATGTGCGTGCCACTGCATCTGTCCAGAGCATCAGGCACCTGCTTCACATCAGGCATGACCCTGCCTTTCCTGCCTGCAGCATCCCCATTCTGGTGGATGCCCAAAACAAAAGATTTTAATCCCTTCCTCTGTAAGGCTCTCCTGAGGCTTGAGCCCTACAGAAAACCTCCTCAGCTGAAGAGGCTCCCCATTTGTGCAACAGCAAATGACCACATGCAAGCATATTGCTGTGCATGCTTCAGTCTCACAGCATCACCTGCTCAGAGAACTCACTCCTCCCTCACAAGCTGGGAAACACACAATAGCCAGCGAGACCTCAGGGATTCATTAATACGCTCTCTGAAGAGCAGTGAAGCTGTATGAGTCCGGAAACAATGGAGGTGTCCTGCACCAGCAGCTGCTCCCAGCAAGCCCATAGCCGCAGCACACAGGCAGTGCTGCCTTTCCTGGTGATGCTTGTAGCTCCAGCTCCTACATGCTGCGTTCCAGAGCAGCCTTGCTGGAGGGCCCATGCTCCTCCCATCACAGCAGGCGGCCGTCTGGGAGAGGCATCTCATGCTCCGGACACAGCATGAGCCTGTCAGCTCTCCCTCGTCAGCACAGCCAGGTCTAAAAATACCCGACGAGTGGGTCAGTGGTGATGTGCTACAGTCTGTTACACAGATGGAAACGGCAGGTCCCTGTGAGAGTGCCCGTGGCAGCACCACCTCCTCCACACTGCATCCACTCAGGGTTGTCCCAAGGACAGAGTAGGGCACAGAGCATTCCAGCCAGATGCAGCAGCATTGTTGGTATTGTCCCAGCCATAAGACAGCTCCTCACGGGTACACAGGACTGAGCAGGCTGGAGAAGAGGGAAACAGGGTGTTGTGGACTGGGAACTGAAGGGCAAGCTGGTGGAGCAGCCACAGCAGAAAAGCAGGCTCAGCCCATGAGAAAGGCCACAGAACAGAAGAGCATGGCTGAGATTGCAGCCAGTCGGGGAAGATGGCTGGCCTTGTGCCCTGCAACACGTGGGCAAAGGGAAAAGCAGCCAGTCCCTTCCCATCCCTGCACATCCCAAAAACACAGGGCACAACAGCAAGCACAGCTGCTGATACTGGGCCTTGGGCAAGAGTCCACCCAATAAACCAAAGTGCAGAGATGCTGCTGGGGGAGCCAGGGGGATGCACCAGCTCTTGTATACACAGCTTACAGTGGAAATCCAGCACCAAGCATAGATTCTGACTCTGACATGGACTTCTGGCCAGCAGGCAGAGCCTGTGCCTTGCCATGGGAATGCTAGCCTGTGCCTTGCCATGGGAATGCTAGCAGGTCAGGGCAGGAGGGAAGACTGCTTTGGGGAAGCAAGTATGACCCTGTCGGAACTGCCTGACACATGGGGGTAGGTTCACTAACCCATTGCTGTGCTGGTCCCCTACCACCCTGGCATTCCCGGGAAAGCTGCTCTCCAGATGGAGCCCACACTTGAGGCAGAGCACACCATGGCAGGGTAAACACCTGGCCTGGAGCACTGCTTTTGCAATAGGCAAAAGGCTTCTTCCCTGTCCAGCCTTACACATGGACTAGTAACTCCAAGATCACACTGGGGCCATTCTGCTAGCTGCCATATGAACTGTCCTTGCACTCCAATCCCCCTGGCAGCTATGTCACCCCTCTTTTGCCACCTGCCCTCTCTTGCTGGTCATCAAAATACCTGTGCAAACTCCTCACAAAGCAACAGCATACAGAACAAAAGATCTTAACACCCAGCTGTGCATGACTCTAAGGGTACATGGAGCACATTACCAGCCATAGTTTACGAGCAGCTACACAGACTGTGGAAGAAGAGGACTTGGGGCAGCCCTGCCCTCCACTGCAGGATCCCTCCTGACAGCATTCAGACACATCTCCAAACTCCTCTGGCCTCCAGGATATCAGCTCGAAGGCCTATTGCAACCAACACCACCATCACCACTGCTGGCCAGGTGCTGGGAGACCCCTCATGCAGCAGTGTGGTTGCACTGAACCATAAGCCCCACTCCCTCCATGCAGATGTCCCCTGTACTATGCTGTTCAGGACCTCCTGCTCCAGAACCCAGCCAGCCCACTCAGATTTCATCCCAGACCAGCTAGTGTCCCCAGAGAATAACAAGCAATGACAAGCCTCTTGTGGGCTGGTGGCCCAGGACCAAGGCCACACTGACTTGGTGGCACCTCTCAGAGGCACACGTTTCAGGCACAGGCTTGTCTTACTGCTTCCTGTGCTGAGTCCCTTGGCATCTCCCAGAGCCCTGAGCAATCTCACCTGTTTGTACAGCTGCAGGACAGATTGTGCCAGGAGAAAAGTAAGGTCAAAACCACCTTTGAGACACCATGCGGGGCCTAACCATAGCCAGGCAACTGTCTGCTGGGAAAGGTAGTCTCCTCCAGCAGGCCCCTCCCTAAAAAAAGCTCCACAAGGGCTCTTTTGTCTATCAGCTCCGGGAGGGAGGACTGAGATGCTCTAGCCTGCTTGGAGAAGGGGTGGGGATCTATTGTGAGATGAGAACAGTCCAGTACCCAGAGATTACCCCCAAAGCATAGCCCTACACCTATTTTTGGGAACCATCCAAGCAGTCTCAGCACAGCCAGCACACACCTAGAGAATGCTTGTTTGCAGTCTGCACAGTTGGGCAAGGATTGATCCAGGTCCCCAAGGCTGCTCCCTGAGGAGAGGAAAGCAGGAGGGACCCCAGGCAGCATGGTCTAGGGCAGCAGTACAGGAATTGGATCTTGGTGAAACAGCCCTTCAGCACACTGGTGCCAAAGTGATGTCTCACACAGACAAGAGCCCATCTCAGAAAGGCAGGTTAGTGGGGCAGCAGGGACACCTCACTACACTGGGACCCCTTAGCAAGGCTCAGTTAGAGAAGGCATGGAGAAGGCCTTCCTGAAGCTGGCCCATCAGGTGCTGACGTGCCTGGCTCCCAGCCCAGTTCACAGCCATGCAGCTCCCATCAACAGCGTCTTTCTTCTCTCTGCTGCACAGCCCTTGGCAGCCTCTCAGCTACTCTGGCTGGGGAGGGAGGAGAAGCAAGGTCTGTTTTTCTGTCCTGTTCCCCTTGCCAGGCTCTGCACAGTGCTGAGGGTCCAAGTTGGGGCCTCCTAGCACAGAGATCCAAAAGAAGCCTTCACCTCCAAATAGTAAGACAGTAAGTTACCACTAAAAGAGTAACCAAGGGTTCTAGGCAGAAAGTCCCCCATTCCCTCCCCACAGGCAAGGGAGAAAGGCAGAGCAAGAGCATTAACCGTTCTGCCAGTCCCTGTGGACACAGGCTGTTAAATTGTGTTTGGAAACATCTATCCATCTGGAAAACAGAAAGCCAGAGCAGTCTAGCTGCCAGCACAAGGTCTCCCTTCATTCTGCCCTGTCTCTGCTGGGCCAGGACAAGCAAAAGCTGTGTCCCTGCTGTGTAGCCAAGCAGCCTGGGCAGCTCTCCACTTCAGGCAACCACAGCTGCAACCAGATGGGCTGCTAAGCCCTTTGGGTGCAGTTGCTCCTCATCGCCAATTTCCTTGCTCTCAGATGAAGGGTCCCGTTATCCTCAGCAGCACACCAGCACCACACAGCTCCTGTTTTGCACAGAACTGGCTGCAGGTTAATCTGCACCTGCACTAAAGGCACCAATGTCCTGCACCCAGGACATGGAGTCGCTTATTGTTAACTGCTTGTGGCTATCAGTAACGAAATTGGAGTTAATCCCTATTGCAATAGGCATGACAATTAATGCAAAATGTGTAGAGACATTGCATTCAAGAGAAGCAGCAACACTTGAGGAAATTTAAGAGCCCAGGCACATTAACTAACATCAACTCACATTCACAGCAATCTGATCACCAGGTCTGAAACTTCTCTGGAGGACCATGGGTAACAAAACACCCTCTGCTTCCCTAAATTCAGCAGGACTCTAGACTTGCTTCATTATAGTTCCTGAAGTAACATATTTGTATGCAGTGTATCACAGTGCTCTCACAGGCACTGCCTAGCACAAGTTCTTGAGCTGCAAAGACAGGTTTCTCCTAACTCTATATGGGTGGCTTCACTCTGGCCATGGAAACATCTCAGTACACCCATCTTGCCTATAACCTGTAGTGAGGAAGCTCTGCCTTCAGCCAGCAGTGTAAATAAAGGTAACACCATTCCAATTCCTGGGATGCTGGGTCCTCCTGCAGCATGAGGGGTCCATACTGGATATGCCAGACAGTGCCTCATGCAGGACTAACTCCCCCAGCTAAGGTGGAAGAGTTCAGACAGCAGGTCTGCTTCCTTTGTCTCTTGCATTGTGTACCAAAGCTGGTTCACTGCCTTTGTCTTAGAAGTGAGAACTCAAACACAGAATTACAGGCCAAGGACTCCTCTTTTCAGGCTCTCCTACCCTCTATCAATTTTGTCTAAAAAATTATCAGATGCACTGCACCACTTAAATGTTTTTCCAGTACCATCCCACACATTTCCCTCATTCACTAGGTGCTGTCAGAACAGTTTTGATTTCAGCATTATCACATTACTCATGCTGCAGCAAGGAGGCTATGGCAATGTTTCTGCATGGGTCTGCCACACATTCCTGAACAGAGGTCAGGTGAATGTTTCCCATTCCTCTCTAGACCACTCTGGTGAGGTCAGAGGGAACTACTGATACATACCCACAGCTATGCTCATTACTGGAATCAAACAACAAAGTCACCCCACCTGAAGTGTTGCACTCTTCACTCATCTGAGGGAGAGATCTAAGGCTGCCAAACAGCTCCAACAACAATCCAGAGAAATGAGGAACAATTATGGGAAGAGAGGAAAGAGGCTTCTTTTGAATTAGCCATACTGCATGCTCATTT
Organism: Semnornis frantzii; assembly: GCA_013399775.1. NCBI lineage: Eukaryota > Metazoa > Chordata > Aves > Piciformes > Ramphastidae > Semnornis > Semnornis frantzii. The sequence continues at coordinate 16,634 of VWYK01012395.1, forward strand.
TGAACCTACTAAGCTAACCTAAGTGCATGTGCTAAGAGATTATGCGCAATGTCTGCAGACTTGTCAGGGAAAAAGGAGGCACTAACATTTTAAAATTACAAAAGCTGGCTCCAGGAATACTCAGCACTTCAATCTCCAAACACTACAAGGAATAAGCAATTTACTCAAGGTCACTCAGTGTATCAGTAACAAAAATCCCTGAGCTAATGTAGAAGAATCTCCTTTCCCTGACTGCCAGCTCTGTTGCGCCTTAATCAGCACTGTGAAATTTAAGCCAACACCAAAGTAAAGAACATTTGTTTGACTCTGCACCCAGGTAAGATTCTCTGATGACTCCTCTTCTGGCACTGCCACGCTCAGCTACACAGAGACCCTAAGGCAACTCCACTCTTATTGCAGATAGCTTCAGTCTGTACTTCGAAGAGGAGGGACAAGTGTCTCTTTGTTCATGTTCTAGCTGAACAGCCGTGCTGGACTGAGCCCTTCAGTAACAGAACTCTGCTTAGTCTCCGAAAGACACCCAAGAACTCCCTGGATAAGCACTAAGGAGATGAGAATTAGAAAGGATTAACACTAATAGAAAAATTAGAAGTATGATGATAATTTCCAAGTTACATTGCTTTAGTTCTTAAATTAGTCTACAGATGTCCATTTTGAAATTAGATTTATTACTTGAACAAATGTAAAACAACATACAGGCTACCAGAGTCTTGATTTCATCCCATGTTTGCATTAAAAAACCAAGCATGACTGCAGACATGTCAGACAACAGGAGCTCAGTTAAGAGAACGGAAGAACAGAGATGCATGGGAAGCCTTAAGATGTGGCTATGCTCCTCGAACAGTGCAGAATCAATTCAACCCAGCTCAAAATACTAAGATAGAGAAGGAGCAAGGAGAATGAGTCCTACTACAGATGGTACTGCCTCTGGTCATTTGAGGGGTCTGCTGATTGAGGAAGAGGTCTCCTAGAAGCCCAGCCAGAGGCAGAAATATTACTGCAATTCAGGTGCTTTACAGAGAATACAGTCACCTTTTTAAACCTTATAAAAAAAGTAATCACTGGCTTGCCAAGCCCATCCTGAACTAGGGGCAAGCCACTACTTGTTTATATTAAAAACGCTTTTTATGGGTCCAACCTGAACCAGTCACAGATGGAAGCTTCATGAGAAGTGAAGTGAGGAGGTCTACTGCCTGCAGCATCATGTGCAACAGACCTAGGGAGGGGCCACTCAAGCTCCTGCGGGGCATACTGAGTGTGATTTCCTAATGAACACATTCAAGAAGCACTTGCCTAGCTGATACCCTGGCAGCACCTTAGCCTCACTGGAATGATGCTGCAACAGGGATAAATGCACTTCCAAAACAAAACTACTGGAGAAAATCATTATCAGTCAAGATCAAAATACAGGTAGCAGAAAGCATATGTACCTTTGAGATAGCTACTCTGAAAAGAGCTTTTATTGCTACCTGTTATACTTCAAGCCATAAACCTAACTGCTTTTGCAAAATCAAATAATGTAGACCCCCTGACACATTAGGATCCCCAATTTTAGGTTCATGAAGATAAGCCAAAGGGCAGTTTAGTCACTGCAACAGGTTAAATATGCCCACATTTGAATGATGCAGCACTAGAGTTGATGGGAAGAACCCTCTGTGGGATGGCAGCAGTTTCCATCACAGTGCAGCCAACTGAGAAGAGCAAATCTGGAGCCTGCAAAAAAATGCAGCATAACAAAGCTCCTCTTCCAGAACAAATACCTAATACTGTTAGAGGCGGATAGGAAAACCTGCTGCAGTTGAACAGCACTCCAAACAAATCCAGCTGTTTTATACTATGTCATCATTCTAGAATGAAGCTGTTGATGAATGTAGAACGAATGTGTAGAATGAAGCAGGTGTTTGCAGCATAGGTAGCATACAGCATCTAAATGATGCATTTAAGTTATATGGCAGTTTGGGAAGAAAGCCTGAACACAGGCACCTTTTCTCTGGAGGGAGAATGGCAGATGATATAAAGAGTATGTTTTTCAGTAATATACAGGTAATGTTCACCTTCTGGGAAGTTAATGCCGAATCTTATGATACACTGAGAGAACGGAAGCAAGTTTGCTAAGGCCCTATCAGCTCTTCTTCATGTCTGCTCACAGCACATCAATTCACAGAGGCTTACATACAAGCTAAGATGTCAAAGTGCAATTTCCTTTCCATTGCCTAGACCAGAGTAACTGCAGCTACTGTGATCTGGTCCTAACAGATCCTAGTTTTTCCAAGCCAACTATTCCATTCCTCAGAAAGCGATGTAATACCCTGAGACAGGAGTTCTGGACATGGGAAAAAACAAACACACACGGAGCAAACCAAAGCCACAAGGGAAAGCCACTATCTCCTTCCCAAGTCTGTTTAAGCCTTCCAGTATTGATGAACAAGGTACTCCGCCAAAAATAAAACAAACAAACATAAGAGTACCTCTATGCAAAACAGTGGTTGTGCAAATCTCTGCTACTCATATCAGCCTCCTCACCCTATAAAATGTAGGGATAAGTAAGATTTTTCTTTATAAAAGTTGTAGTTTATTTCCTTTCTGATGAAGAGTTGTATCACTACACAACACTACATTTTATTGCTAATCACAAATCGATGCACCGGGGGGGGTCAGAGTTTGGTTTATAGTGTTCCTATGTAACAAAAGAAAACAAATGTACAAATCCAGACTTTGCAGACACATTGCCACGTCCCTGTAGAAGCAGGGATGCATTAGGTCTGTTTTCACTAGAAAATTCTCCTCTTGAATTGTTTCTGAAGAACATGTAGCTGTAACTGCCCTCCAGAAAGAAAAGTCACCTCATGCGAGAAGGTGGCAAATCTGCTCAACAGCATAAAATTCCTTTCCTACAGAATAGGGAAGGAACATTTATTTACATGGTGGCTCCTACTGTGCTGTGGTAATGCTGAAATTACTAGGAATACATTGGTGCATCTTCTGGGTACACCTACTGCCCAGCTTAACTCAGTCTCCTGTGGCAGGGGTAACAAGTTCTCTCCAACAACTGAGATGTGCCCTACTAATACTCTATAAAAATGCTGTGGTAAGCTTTGCTAGACAACACAGCAGCACCCCTGTTTCAGAAGAGCACTGCACAGCCTTTCAGTAATACACAGTCCAGTGTGTTTTATCTGTCTCAGACCCAGTATTAGCTGTTCTAAGCAGAAGCCTGCAGCCACACAACAGACAGTGCTGAAGAGGCACCACGCTGCTTCAGATACTGTTGCCCTGTTATCCCCAATACTGTGATGCTTGGGTTTCACGAAGGGAGAGTTAAGACTCTGTCCCTTTGGTCATTATTGCCTTAGAGGGAGTGGAGAGAAACTCTGAAGAAACTCTTTGGGAGCTGAATGCCTACTCTTGTTAGA